>QJPP01005884.1:0-39040 GCA_003996215.1 Jaltomata sinuosa | reverse complement strand
TGGAAGGACTCTGCCCGATACCTCTACTCCCCCGTATACCCCTCTTCCGGCACACGCGGCCCGTAAGCCCACGGGCCCGGATAGCAAGGTCCATGGAGGTCCCAGACCCCATACTCAAACTCAGTATCAGAACATGTATCAAGATAGAGACCCAGCCTCGATATCAAGATAGAGACCCAGTCTCGAATATGCATGCCCAGACCCTGTCCAGGACTAAAAATAGTAGGAAATATCTCAAAAACCCCTCCAAGGGTGCCCGGGCGTCGCCGGGTCTAAACAGTAAAAAGTCATCTCAGGTGCTCGGTCCAACCGAGACTAAAAATCATCTCAAGTAGTAAGAAAAACTCAACTAGCACTCCGGCCCTGCCGAGTCTAGCGATAATCGTAAAACTGATGATTTTAAACCACAAGTGAAATCAACCATTTCCAAATCATTTCCATCAAAAACGGGCCCCCCGGGCCATGCAAGGTTCAGAAAATAGTGCTAGTAGGCCCGAAGCCAAAACCACAGTAAAAACATGGATAAACCTCTTTATATGTATGGAAATGGTATGATCACACACAATAGCTGCCCAGCAGCTCACAATCAACCTATCGACCCTGCACAGGCCTACAGCTACTCAGCAAGCATAACCAGCCTAGAAGGATAATTCTATGCCCGGGACTCGCGGACATTCCCAAAATCCCACCTTCTATGTTCCAGAGTCAACAAGGCCTCACAGGACGACAAGGGTAAATAAAATATATCGCAAATACTACAAGCAACGGAGAAACAAAAGAAGGCGGACATTGAATAAGCGTCAAGGTCTGTGGTACCAACCTAATAAACCAACCCAAGGATAGCCCATTAATACAATTTTATTCTATATATGCGGAGTCTAGGGAAATTAAACCGTAACCTACCTGTCGTCCGACGACAAGCTGCTGGAACAACGATGTCCAAGCTCGAACCACTCCGAGAAAATCTAAAACTAAATCAGAATCGGAATCGGATTTGGGACGGAACAACTTGACGTAGATAATTGATTTTCTACAACAAATTTAATATAACCACAATATTTAAATTGGTCCCACCAATTTTCCTCTCTGTATGCGGATGAAAGTATATGGAAAGCTATGGAATTAATATGTTTGTTGAGAGAATTAAACCACTTCAGTGGATATGCTTACTAATAGCATAATGTAATTAGTTAGGGTGATAAGTCACCCTTAGGAGTGACACCACGCCAGTTAATGGACTGCTGGCCACTTTCTCCACCTCCACGTGTTGTGGAGGTGGCAATATTTAATATTTTCCAGCCCGTTATGTATGTATTCGGGTATTGCATAAATTCGTGATATAATAAATATAGTATTTTAAATATACCGTATTTATTAGAAAATCATTTCCAATAAAACCTACTATATTATAATAATAAATTTTAACATAACTAAATTTACTATCTCCGTTAAAATATTATGGAGTATAAAATCTTTATAAAATAAATACGTATACACTTATATCGCATCAAATATATTTTCCAAAGGGTATAATAATATAATTTTTACCAAATTAAACTTTTAAATAAATATTTCAACTACACGCACGATGCTAATAAAATTCTTAAGTTTAGGCTCGTAATTTGCCTACGCACGATTTCGATATTCAAGAATTCTCTCGGAATTCTCCCTTATATTTTATCACTGTTTTGGAACTGAAATGGCATTTTAAAACGTAAAATTGAAGCTTAAATCGGGTTAAACCCGACCCGATTCGCGACCCGGTTCGCAACCCGTTTTCTGCCAGACAGTCCGCGGTAAAACAGTCATAACTCTTTGCCCCGAGATTATTTGGACGTGCGGTTTTATGCGTTGGAAACTAGACTCGTAGACCTTCGATTTGATATTTCGGGGACTTCTAACTCTTTATATATTGGGAGAAAAGCCCCGACACATTTGACCCAAAGTTCAGAAAATTGTTAAAGGTCTTACGATATCTTTTGTCGATTTGCTTGACTTCAAAACTTATACGTGGAAATGACCGGAAGGGTCATTACATCCATTTAGATACCATGCCTATAGGATTTAAATTTGTTTCAGTACATTAATTCATTTAGATACCATGCCTATAGGATCTGAATTCGTTTTAGCATATTAATTCGTTAGTTATCATGTTATAGAATTAAGAATCAATTTCAGCATTTAAACTAACTAGTGACCATGTTATAGGATTAAAAAATTTATTTTTATTTAGTGTCTTAAATAATCAATTGTCTAAATCTGTTCCTGCATGTAAGCTAATAACTATGATTGTAGGTTTTAAATTTGTTTTAGCAGTAATGTAATTAATTATCATGTCCAATAAATAATCTGCGTCAGCATGTTTAAAATCAGTTTAAGTTCAGTTCGGCATGCTCAAATCATTTTCAGCATGTTAAAATTAGTTTCTGCATTAATTATTCATGCCTATAAGTCTAAATCAATCTTATTCCTGCCTATCTCAATCCCTAGATATCATGCTCATAGGTTTAACTACATAAAATGTTAATTGTATGAATTGTGAGGCCTTACTTGAGACCATTATATGCTACTTGTTTTAAAAGTCCTTGGTATGTTCTGTATGATGCTTAACCCCGTGTCTAATTAGAAAACCTAAGATTTTATTTGTCTAGATCCACATCCAAGTTAGTAAGTCCAATGCCTCTTGGACATTAAGTTGGGACGGGTAAGCATCTTAAGACGCGTTAGATTTTTCTCATTTCTTTAGTACGCACTTAGGTAAAATAATCTTAATAACCAACTTAGGTGGGTAGATAGACGGACATGATGGAAATTGACCCGAGCATAATACGACAATGTCTTTGAAATTGTCTTCGGTAAATAAGCCGGGCGCTGATCCGAATAGGTTAAAACTAACCTAAGTTTAGCTCTTGTTTTATTATATGGTTGGGGTAGTTATCTAAATCACTTAGTAATTAGGTTTCTTTTTCTATATTCTTGTGTTAATTCTGTCTTCTCGCTGATCTCCTTTTCATTTCATTATTTATTTTAATTGCGGTTTATATGCATTATCTTTTTTCCCACTTAGACTATTAGTAACTAATTTATCTACTTGCTTAAAATAAAAGTTTATTTGTTTAATTACTTAGTCAATAATAGGCTAATAAAACTGCTGACCCTTTGTTTATCACTTAATTCCCATATAAATAACAAATCCGGCAGGGACCCATATTTGTGGACCTCGAAAGGTGCTTAATACCTTCCTTTCGAGGTAATTTGAACCCTTACCCAATTCTCTGGTTGTGCAGACTAAAAAAAATAATTTTAGTTAGGATGGTGCCCTAACGCACATTAAAATTCATTAGGTGGTGACTCTTCACTCTTTTCTATCCAAAAAGAGTTGTCACGTCGATGACCCATCTTTTCGCGAGAAAAATGAGGCGCGACAGGTGGTAATCAGAATAAAAAATGATACAAATAACAAGCTCAAAAACAAGGATATAAACAGAATCAAAGCATTTTAATATAGGACGAGCTTGATGAAATTAAAGAAGCTATATAAAGGGCAACAAAAAGTGGAAGCTAGTTTAAAAAATAATGACTTAGCACTCCAAGGTTTGGAGAGGGTCAACTTGCTGAAGTGTAGAATACTAGATCTTCTGGAGGACTACTTGGTAACATGAATCCTAACCCAAAGCAGGTAATATGATTATACAAAAAGTGGAGAAGAATTGGGTGACGCAACACTAGAGAAAGCGGCAAAAGTAGTTAAGTTCCTGATAAGGGAATTGATTCCCTTCCACATTTGCACCAACATCTTGTCATATGCACGCCCTTTCCTCTTCTTCACATTTATATATTTATGAAGATCAACATGGGCTTGTACAAGGACTCGAAGGTACCATGGGGGTCTAAAGGACCTGCAACACTTGATAGTCCGGGCGCCGGAAGAGGCATCATCTCTAGTGGAGGTTATGGCAAGCCCTCTAGCATTATCTTTAGGGCAGACACATCTACTCCTAGCTGCTCCAAGGTAACCGTGGTCAGTGTAGAACCAGTCTAAACTCCATCACCACCCTAGCCTCTACTACTCCCTCCCTCAGACCCTATCTTTCATTTTGTCTTGCTGTATTTGAGGTCACCTTTCACCCTCAACGGGTCAAAGGGCTTGTCGAGGGAAAGCATATGATACTCGAGCTCACTGGTCACCTTCACCCGCTGGCACAACTTGGTGATCAAGGATGGAGAGGGCAGCTCCTTGGGATTCTTCACCGTAAAGTGCTTCCACTCTTCTACTTTCTGCGCTCCTACATTCATTGGCGCCCTGTCGAGTAAGAAAGCAACTATTAGTGCCTTGACATGGGTGACATCATCCATATTCTAGAAAGGATAGACCCTTCTAGAAACCAAATTTAGGAACCTTCGAGCATTTAGGGTAAAGTTGGTGCTCGTAATTCTCGTGTGATGGCCGATCCAGGTGGACGCGACCCTATTATACTCTACCACAAGTGTGTTCACCAATAATTGCCCATCATCAATTGCTTTTCTTTCCTCATATTCAGTCTCTAAGGGATTTGGCAATCCCAGGGCCTGGTTGATCTTCATAGGTGAAATTCCGATATACTCACCCCAAATATATATGATGGGGTTGGGGATGTTTCAGTTGAAAGTGGGGAGATGAGCGTAGAACTCCCTTACCCAACCCTCACTGGCATCTATAGGTGTATCTACCAATGATAACCATTTGATATCCCTCAATGGTTATAGAATTCTGGACCTCCTCCTCTATCTCCAGCCTCAAGGAACCCTTCGCTGGAGTAAAACCAAGAAAACCCCTCTCCAGAGTAAACTCCCTAAACCTTTGCTCAACATATCGCCTTTGACTTTATGTGTTTCAAACCTTTTGTAACCCCCTTCATTACATGTGGCCATGATAGTGATCTCTGTGGAAAGAAAAATAATGGTGTTAATTGATATCTTCAGGAGTTATAACAAGGAATAGAAATTAAAAGCAAGAGAGAAAAAGAGAATCACTTTTGAAAAAAATTCAGTCCTCTGCCGGCATTCTGCCTCAGCGCCTTTGTTGTAGTGGATGCCTTTCCATCGCAACAAGGTCATTGTAGCGAGACCTGTCCGCTACAGCAAAATCACCACAGTGAAGGCGACTCTCGCTGTAACGAGGTCATCGTCCCCAACCAACCCAATGCCCAAAAATGGTGATTTTGCAAATATACTCCATTTTATCAAGTTTTCTCACTGATTGGGAACCCTAGTGAGTTACATAACTCGTGAATCTCATTTTTATGATGATTAAAGCCCCAAAAATAATCCCCAAGTGTTTGAAAATTTTTGAAAAACTTTTCTACTACTTTACATTTTTCGAGTTCAACAAACCATGAATTCCGTGGAACTAACACATAGGGCGATGTAAACAAGTTAATAACGCAAATCTAGTGGGCATGCTTAAAAAATACTTCACTACAAGGGAAATACTAACCCATACCCCAAAACCCCCATTTCCAATTCAAATCAGGTGAGTAAACACAAAACAAATGCAATATAGACATTGTAGGCAATGTAATAACACAGTAAGAGGAAGATTTACCTTATAAATTGACGAGGATAGAATTTTTGGTAGAGATAATTTTAAAGTGATTGTGGAAAGTTGATTTTGTCAAAGTAAGGAAATGAATCATTTTCCTTCCCTTAATTCATCTCGATTCTCGCTGTAGAGGGATTGCTATAGTGAAAATCATCTTGCTGTAGTGGCTCGATGGTATTTCGTATCACGATCCATTAGTTTTGTGTACTAATGTTTGATTTTATTTTTCTGAGCATCGTGTGTTCTTGTAAGAACCTGCATAGATAGCTTCTTCCCCGAGTTGGCGAATTCATATGTAAGGGAATCTGATTCGTGCATAATATTTTGGTCCCCCCCTAATTGTTTTGAAGGGTCTCACTAAGGAGACAGCGGGTAAAAGTGATTCAAGTGAATATATTGCATCATATAATAGCTTTAAGTGATTTAGGTGAACTCAGAAATGAATGAGCTCATTTGAAATATCGGTCCTTTGCTCTACGCCGTCTGGGTCCATTCGAGGATAAATGGTTGTTAAATTGGTATCTAATGTAATGACCCATTTAATCATTATTAAAAAACTCACAGTAAAATGAAAGAATTCATTTTTTTCATGATATTAAATTACTTGGAAATGATTATACTTGTGGTTAATAAAGCACAGATTAAATAAAGTCAGAATAGTGAGACCGACCAGCAAAGGTCCGCTATAACAAACCTGATCTCGCCACAAAGAAAAAGCTCCCACTGCAGCAAAGCTCGCGTGAAAAAATGACAAAAGTTAATTGTTTAGCTCCCAACACTTTTCCAAAAAGATACCTTCTCCTAAAAACAACCCAGGTCTATTCTAACCCTAGAACACCAAGAAAAGAGAGGAAAAGCTCTCAAAATAATGCAGTTTACCTCTCCTCCTTGAGACTTCTCTATCAAAATTCCTGGAACGAGAGCAAGGAGCAAGGTTGCACATAGTTATAGTAGTAGCTCGGCATCGAGGTAGGTTATAGTTTTAAACAATGAGTAATATTTAGATTTGTTATTATAATACTGTATAGAAATTAACGGAGACAACATAATTAAGCCTTTAGGCATGGAGTCTAGATGTATTATACTTGGATATTTGAGTATAAGAATGTATGTGTCATGATATGCATGTATATGTGATTTATTGATAAAACCCTTAGTTGGGATTGATAAGGGAGAGTAGGTGACGTGCTTATGGAGGTTATAGAAATTGAGATCTTATTGTGTTGGATTAGAAAAAGAATTATGAAATGATAAACCTTCCCTGTGTAAATTCTTGTTGGTGTGATAAACTGATGTGTAATGTTTTGTGTTCTTGAGTAGTGATGTAGAGTGGTCTTCTTATGTGAGTTGAGCTAAGAGGGCAATAGGGTTAATGTATGAATATAATTATAACTAGAGGTAAACAAACTAAGAGTTGCTTGTATGTGGAATGTGAATCGATTTTCGATAGATGGCTAATGACGTGGTAACTAGGATTTATGATAACTATATGAATAATGAACCTTCACACCTAATAACAAACGTTAAAAGGTTCTTGTTATAATAACATTGATATTTGATCAATATGAGCTGATTGTAGATATAATTAGAGTTGAGACTTGATTTAGTGCTTGTATATTTTTAAATTGAATATTTGTGATTGTTCATCGGACATACTTGAGTTGATGATTGTGATTATGTTAATACTTGAATTAATAAGTTGTGTACTTATAATGATAAGTGTATGTGTGATTAGTGCACTGTGTTATAACCTAAGACATAGAGACTTGGAACCATAGGTTCATATTGGTTGAGGGGTCAGGTACCATGCCGATACGAATTTTAATGCTGACTTTATTATTGTGGAGTGGGTAAGATGAATCAATACAAATACTAATACTAATACTAATATTATTATTATGGATCAGGTACCATGAGCCGATACGGTACATGGACCCTGGTGTGTCCCCTGCATGTCATGATTAGTTAGGTAGAAATAAGTCTCTTTAGAATGTATGTATACACTTACTTTTACTTTGACATTATTTTTTGATACTGTGAGTTGGAATGGCATATTGAGATGAAACTAGGGGTACAGAGTACATTTGTGAAAGTGAGGTGGTCATAGATCCCCTTGAGATATGACTGTTGAGAATGTGAGTATTTGAATTTTCATGATAACATTTGGTGACTTGTATGATTTGTTATAGACCTTGTTGGTTGACTTGAGACGATTATTTGTTGACTGTTACACTCAATATGTTTTTTGGTGACTGTTACATCCTTGATTATTGATACTAGATATGTCTATAAATGAGGTTATGTGACTAATTGTGATGATTTCTCGGTAAACTTGGGATATGGGTGAGAATCTGTAGCTAATGTTAATCGATTTAAGACTAATGAATGACTAAATGCTATATGTGAGCTTGGGAGAGAACGTATGCCTTATTGGGCACCTTGTGATTAAAATGAAAGGTCTAGAAACACTGCTAAGGTCAAATCAGAATATTGAAGGCTAAATCCAATTTTGTGGGTTTGTAGCGGAGTAAGTGCAAGGTGGGAATCACTGAAAGGAAGAGTGAGGGGTGGTATTGTATATATTCTTAATTGGAGTTCTTGTTAAGTTATGATTGCGATGTGGGAATCACTGGAAGGAAGAGTGAGGGGTGGTATTGTATATATTCTTAATTGGAGTTCTTGTTAAGTTATGATATTAAGATTATCTGTCGTAAGTAGATTTCTATATGTGTATTCTGTGATCTAATCTTAGTCAGCCGATAATACCTAACAGTACGTGCAATATACTGATACTACTCTTGCTACATCTTTTTTGGGTGTAAGTATGTGACATGTTGACTGAAGTTCCCTTGCTTAGAGTGACGATTCTCCATCATCAACTTTTGTGTTCTCTACTCCTCAAACGGAAGTCGTGTTGTATTTTTTCTTGTCATGTTTTCATCAGGAGCTCTTCTATATGTCTAGACCAGATCATGGGAAGGGTTGTACTTTACTATTTTCAAACGATAATATATTTTCAAACTTAAGTAAATTATGATAATGAATTTTCTTTCAAACATTAGTATATTAACTGCTAAAAGACTTCCGTGTAATCATGGTGGGGTAGTAAGGGTCTTTTCTATCGAGTTAGACTTGAGTAGGTGCCCGCACAACCTACCGTAATTCAGGTCATGACAAAAATATTGGTGAAATGTTATTGAATTGTGTATGATATATGCAGGAAAGTCTGAGTACCCATGTTAGCAAATTAAGTTGGGGTCCACTAATCCCATAGTTGCTTAATTTTCTAGTTTCATTGCATGTTTATTAATTCTTGATTATTTTTTAGGTACAATCCTATGCTGAAATAAAGAAAAGGGTATGTCTCTTGAGATCCAGTGGAGGAAAAGGGATCATACCGATCGAGCATCCATGAGTGCAGACTTGGATCAGCCTATTGGACCATCACCACAGGTTTCAGTCCCTAAGAAATATAGGATCAAATGGGTTGAAGAGAGTGCTAGATCGTGGTTCAAAAAGTTCAGTAGAGAGAGGTATCTTGATGAGATAATGATACACGAGGTCAGACTTTGTGTTGAGTACCCATAGATTTGGACACAGATACAAGTATTGGACCTACACTTTATATTTTATAATCCCGGTGAGTGCAACTTCAACCTCGTTCGAGAATTTTATACAAATTGGCACCTGATAGAGAGTCCCTATAAGGTGAAGTTGAGAGGCATGTTGATCTCATTTAGAGATGAGATGATTTGCAGGCTATTGAGGGAACCAGTTGTGTCGCATGCTCCATTTGTTAAGCTGGAGACATATCCACCATATTGGGCAATACACAACACACTTTATGGAGTGCATTCTATAACTAAGTGGGCCTATATGAGGTACAATAGGACACATAAACACTCTCAGCATGAGAATTTTACAAAAGAGGCCTGTGTATGATTGAAGATTGTGTGTGCTATGTTGTTGAGATACGAGTATATCACATTGGTCACTAAAGATCGTGTGTGTTTGGTGTACCATCTGATGATAGGTCAGCCTATTATGTTGGTGCTATTGCGAGAGATTATGACATAGTCCCAAGATAGTAGTGGCCGCAATTTCTTTTTTGGTGGGATCTTGACTCCATTTTTCTAGTAGCAAAAAGCTATGGTAGAGCCCAAAGATTACCATTCTTCTAGGGGTGGTGATTTTGTTAATGTCACCACCATGAGAGATCTTGAAGAGATATGAGGATTGTCGACAAGAACTTCAAAGGGATATGCTATGGATAACCATCTTGCTTGATCTATTACGGCATGTCTAGGCTTCAGTTGTTTCTTGGTAGAGCACTGACTGAGAAAGATATTGCACAAGTTGAGGAGTGGTATATGCTCAATGCACATGCACAGATTACCCCAAGATTGGTCCGCAGTTCAGGGAGTCATTGGATGACAACATTCCTACCCCTACAATGCATGTTTGCCACACTAATGAGGATCAGGAGATCCTAGATTGCAATAGAAATAATGGCGATTCCGAGTTTGCACTGACTGATGACGAGGATGAGTGACCAATGAGTTCTTTCTACCTTTTTCTTACTTTTGGATTTATTTAAGGCACTAGGGACAATGCTTATTTGTAAGTGTGGGGTGATTATGTGAGAAACTTCTATTCATTTAATATTGGTCCTGTACTAATTATACATGGATGATATTTTTATTTTGGTCACTTAACCATTATTTTTATTTGTTTCATGCTTTCCAGGGAGTAATTTTTTAATTTGATTTGTAATAGTAATGGTAGGATTCAATTCTTTTCTGAGGGATTCCTTTGGATCGTATATTATAGAACTTTTCCTTAGTTTTAGGACATTCTTAAATTTTTAGTAATTCTTCAGGACTAGAAAAAGTAGAGTAACTCAAACGCCTTAATAAGCTAGGTGATTAATCTAGGTATGCTAAAATTACGTTAGGTAGCTCTCTTGAGAACATTGTGCATAAAAAGAGATCTTCTATTTAAGACATGTAGGCTCTAAGATTGACTCTAGAATAATAAAGGCTTAATAATGTGTTCATTGAATCAAAGTGTGTTAGGTACAGAGTTGATGTGAGCCGATTTTATCGTTTATGTGTCATTGTATTGTCACGACCCAATTTTTCAGGTCATGATGGCTCCTACAACCCTCCTGTAGGCAAACCAATTCTCGTAGCCTGAAACAGTTAGTAATGGCCTACTACCTACACAAGCATGCACAAGAAGAACAATAAGCGGAAGCAGATAGAGAAAGCAACGCGAAATAAAAACAACCTAAATATACATATAAAGAAACTACACCATCCTATGACCTGGTACGAAAAGTATATGCCACTACCCAAAAAGATACAGAGTACTAGAAGGTACAAAACAGAATAAACAACTGTCTATGAATAAGCAAAAGAGTAAACAGTTCAAAGAGAAGAGATCTGGTCAAGCCCCGGTAGTCAGGAGCTCACCCTAATCTCGGATGTTCAAAATCTGCACGAGTATCCACGCGATCAAAGGCGTTAGCTCATACTAGGATCTGCACCAGGAAGATGCAGAAGTGTAGAATGAGCACCAATTGCAAAGCAACGAGTACCCAATAGGCATCATATGCCGACTGAGCGCATATAAGATATAAAAGCAGTAAATAACATATAGAAAGAAGTAGTCACAAAAGCAATAGAGGAAAGCACACAGAAACTAGCAACAGATAAAAGACAAGGAGAACACAATTATATATATGTATATATATATATATATATATATATATATATATATATATATCACTGAACACAGGTGAAAGAGAAGAAAATGCATCTAGATCCTTGCAACAAAAATATATAAAGAGAGTTTAATAAACATGGCAGTGTACCGGTAACCTCAAATAAAAGGGAAAGAAGGAGAAGCAACTAACGTAATCATGCTAACAATACAACTCATAAGATAAGAATAATCAAAATGGAAACCTCCCAAGTACTACCAGGAGAAAATAAGCTAATCCACAAATGATCGGAAGGTCCACTAACAATACTACACTAAGAGCGAGTAAGCTAATCTACCTAAAGTCCCAATGGATGGCCATACACCCGAGAAACACAAACAAGTAAAAAACCTCCAGCATCCCATTCTATCAGAGCATACACTGAGCAAATAGCAAACAAGGGTGGATCCGTACAAAATATGAATGATACGATGTGATATGATGAAACCAAGTGTGTTAGTAGTACCGTATATACCTCTTCTGGTGCCCGCAGACCCAGTAGGTAGGATCCATGGAAGGATTCCCCTGTATACCCCTACTACACCATATACCCCTCCTCCGGCACTCGCATCTCATCGCCCCTGGTATGATTTGACAAGATTCGTGGAGGTCTACGCGACCACATACAAAATCTCATAATCTCAAATATAACTGCCCAAAGTATATTCGGGGTCTAAATTAGTAATCAAAATCTCAAAGTGAGTGCAGTCTAAACCAATAAATCTCAAAATTCTGACAAAGGGTGCCCAGAATATATCTAGGTCTAAATCCGTAATAAAAACAAGTCTAGCACTCGGCTAGACCGAGTCTAGTATCAGTGTGAAACTCAGTGATACAATCATCATTTAATCTCATTTATCTCAAGAAAATCCATAAAACTAGTTTCAATCCATTTAGAACCATTTATACTGAAAGCGGGCCCTCGGGCCATGCAAAGTTTAGAAAAATGGTGATAGTTAGGTTCGCAGCCATAATAGTAGTAAATAAATGTAGAAAACTCTTTGTATCGATAATGATATGCGCAAACACAATCAATAGCTCAAAATCAACCTATCGGCCCTGCACAGGCTCAATCTGCTCTACATCATAGATAACCAGCCTAATATCACAATCCAATGTTCGGGGCTCACAGATATTTTCCAAATATCCCACCATCTATGGTCCAAAGACATACTAAAGGCCACACAGGGCCGCAAGGGTAATACTACAAACACAAATTGAATACTAAAATGAACGTATGAAATAAGACAGATGGGAAGAAAGCGGATAAGGTATGGGGTGACAACCTAGTAAACCCAACCCAAAGATGCTAAATAGTATAATTATAGCCTATATACGCAAAGTTTAAGGTAGGAAATCCGTAACCTACCTAGCGTCTGATGATAAGCTGTTAGAAAGCCAAAGCCCAAGCCCAAACTGCTGCGAGAAGCTCCAAACAACAATCACACTATCAAAAACGTAATCTATGCGCTAAGATAAAGCTAACAATATCTATATTGCTAAAAGTTTAACCGGGACAAAATCTGGGTCAAAAGCGGGCTCATGGGCCTCGCCTGAAACTAGAAACAAAAATTACTATGATGGCCCCAACACTACCAGGAACTCATACCCCAAAATTAGGCACAATTCGGGCAAAGAAAGGGCCAAAAACAGCTCAGAGACAAAGAGGGATCAACATGATAAAACTTTACAAAAATTAAGAATAAAGACGGAGAATTACGTACCATGGAGAGAGGGAACAAGGTCAACAAGATGGGACACATATCTTGATGAATGTGCAGACCTAAAAAATCATCTACAATAAGATAGACAACCCCAAGTTAAGTCAAGAAACTTTAATGGAGGTTTTAGCCATGGTTAAGAAGAAATTGGGGAAGAAGAATTTATCAAAACGAGGAGGGAAACGATGAAATACTCCAATTGATGAATTCCCACAGATGGGAAATGATTCGGTCCAAGAATTTGGTGTGAGAGGAGGTTTTAGAGTGAGAGGGAATGTGAGAAAATGGTTTAAAATTTGAGGGACTACACCTTTATAGTACAGGTCGCATACTAGCGCGATTGCGGTGCCCTTGCGCGATTGCACTGAAGGAGTGATATGGGCACCTGCACAATCATGGTGTTTGGGCATGATAACGCTAAAGGGGAAATACTCTAGGGGTGCGATCGCGGTGACCCTTCATGATCGCGTTGAGCACTGCTCAACTGCAAAAAGTTTGAAAATTTTAGAACACTCCCCTGGGGGTCCGGGGCACAATCGAAACCCGATACTCCCAACCAAACACACAACTAGAGTGGAAACCATATTCTGGACTCAACGGAATCAACAAAACATCCATACAAGGTCAGCTCTAAGAAATGTTGAACCAAGTCAACACTTGTGATTTCCAACCAAACACCCAAAATGAGCCCAGCTTCCCAAGACCCGGACTAACCACCTACCTAACCTAAACTCGATATTTCTGAGCTTACTAAATCACAAATTTTAAATCTGATGCTTCAATCATTGAATGTTGATCAAAGTTAAACTTCTAATTTTAACCGGCCTGAAATCTCAAAAAGTGAGATAGAATGATACGGGAAGTTCTCAGACCTTGACTAAAGGTCTAACTAGACTAAAGTCCATGTTCCGGAGCTAACAGAACTATCAGGATTTAATTTCGAGTGTGCTACCTAAGAATATTGACTAAAGTCAATGATTTCCTAAGTTAAAGCTCTAAAATAAGAAAATAGTCATAACGACCTAACGAAGAGGCAGGGCACTGAACTACCGGTTCCAGTAAGTTATAAATGACTTGGGGCCACTACAGGAAAGCTCTAACAGTACAAAGAAGGCAAAAAACGAAATGACTGGAAGGGTCATTATATGTGTGGTGAGGTTTTTTATATTCCATGTGTGGCATAGATATTTAGAACTTGTCCAGTGTGTATATAAAGTGAAACAAGGAAAGGATTCGTAGGACTTGATTTAGACATTTCTTTTTTTAAACAAAATTGTTGACTATATTTTTATCTACACTTGCATTATCCATAGTTAACCCCTTTGACCCTATTTTTGGATAGTCGTTTGATTAGATTTTTCTCTTTCTTAATTTTTCTTGAATTAAGTTGATCCAAAAATTTCTAATGCACTTTAAAAGTTATAAAAGAGAAAAGAATTGTGAGTCAATAAGAAAAAGGGTTAAGAAGGTGCTCATATATATATAAGTAGTCGTTGTAGTAAGGTGAGAAAAATAAAAAAATATTTGAAAGAAAAGAAAATATATTGCTCCTTGCCAAAAATGTGTGAAAATTAGGTAAATACTTAAAGAAGAGGAGAGATGAAAGATAGAAAGAAAATATAAAGAAAAATCAAAAATTGGTAGCCACAAGGTAAAAAGAGCTTGAAGAGTTCAAGGTTTTTGTCTTAAGAGTGCATAGCCAGAGCAGTCACTATTTTTAATCAAATATTACTTATGCATCCCTTAGCTGACATTACTAAAATAAAGACCTTTTGATCCTATATTTCTACACTTTTATTAATGAAGCATTACACTAAGGGAAAGCCTATGGTATATCTTGCATGCATGCAAATTCATTTATGAGAGTGAGCGTTATTGCTTTATTTATATATCCCAAGAACTTTTATATATGGTGAATGTTTGTGGGAGCATCTCTCTTAAAGTGAGGGCACATGACTGATATAAACTTGGTGATCTATTCGATTTCTTTTCTTAACTAGATGATTTTGATTTACCTAATATATTGATAAAGAGTCAGTTCTAGAGGTTGCGCCATCTTGATAGAAATCTTTTGCTATGAATTATTCAACGCACTTTGTTTGTAGGTTGCTTCCTACATGAAAATGTCTTGGGAATATAGGTATAAGTAACCTATTGAACTTCCAGGGAAAAGTCGGAGGGTCGCGGAGCAAGTTTTAGAGCGAATGAGGATAAAAAATATGTTGACACCCAATTTTGACCGTCCACATAGTAATTAATTAGTCAAGCTTCCGAAATTACAAACAGAGTAAACTATTCGTTTGTAAGAGTCAAAATATTTTCTAAAATATGTTTTGAAAATTATTTTGCTATTCCATTTAGAAAAGTTTCTGAGTATATGTTATGCATATATTTTATATAATTTTGGAATATTCATTACATCGATTGATAGTTAAAAAATTTAATTCATATCCAAAAGAAAAGGTTTAGTTATGTACTTATTGTATTTTGTCAATTTGAAATCGTTTGTGTCTTAATTATTATGAGTTCTATAAAAGCAATTTTACATATAAATATTTTACTCTTGTAGTGTAAGAAAGCTTAATTGATTAATTAGATAATTAATTTATCTCAATTTTTTCTTAAATTGACCTCTATTTGGTCATTTCATTAATATTTTGGCCATAACTCCAATTACATTTTGGTCATTTCCTTAACTAAAGATCAACCTCTTACTACAAATTTGAACCAATTATCTCTTTCAGCCTAAAATCAACAAACCCAGCCCAAAATCCCCTAAGCTAATGAAATTCCTAATTCCTAATCCCTTACACCCACATTGCTAACTAGACCCCTAAACTCCCCTTTCTCGTCTCTCTCAACCCCCAAGACCCATCGAATTTTTGCTCAGACTAGCGGGCAAACAGTGCTATCATCACCTCCATCACCCCACGTCTCCTTTCCATTATTTTCTGGGGATTTTCAGAGCTTCAAAAAGGACCTTTCCTCTACTGTTTGCTTCGGAAAGGAGGAGAAAAATTGAAGATCGCCAGATTTAAGCTTATACCACCAGATTTTCATCGCAGATGTCTTTATCCCCTCAAATCAGCCTGAAAAAGGTATATCTGTCTCTTTCCTTTCTCTGATTTCATCACACGCTTATGAAATTTTTGGCTTTCCAAGAATTTAAAATTTTGAATTCTTGTAGAAAACCGTTTGAAGCCCTCTATTTCGGCTTTGAAAGGGGTCTTATTCACCCTTTTTAAGAGAAGAGTTAAGTGGTAGAGAACTTGGGTAATATATTGAAGTTTTTCATACTCTTCCATTCACTAACTTCTCTATTCTTCTTTGCTTTCTTGTTTGATTTCCGATAATACTCATCTCACTTTTACTATCCCTTTTCAATCACTCTACCTCAAAGTCGATCGTGGAAACATCCTCGGTAACTCGTCTCTTAGTTTTTTTGCCTAAAAAAAGGTTAGTAATATTCCTTGTCTATTAATTTTATTCTTTTGATCCTTATTGTTATTGTTGCTAAAGTAGTTTGGCGGAGTTGATACTCCACATATTTGGCTGAATACGTATGTGTATGATTTAAATTTCCATTCTTTACTTGGTTTTAGTAGTAAGTCATTTAATTCACAGTATTATGGAATAACTTATTATGGGTAAGTATTGTTTCGGATTATGTTTGATCAACTTTCAACAAGTATGAGGCAGAAGGGTGCCTCTATGAGCATTACAAGTTGGAAAACGAATATCTTATGATGTTCGTTATTCTTATACCTCTCATTCATCTCTAGATAATTGATAAATTTCACCTTCCATCCATTCCCTTTAAGTATTCCAGTTCTGTTTTTTCCCTTCTATTTATAATTTAGTTTGGGCTATTTTGAAGAAGTAAAGACAGAAAGGTGTCCTTATGGACATTACGAGTTTGAAAGTGAACATCCCATGGTGTTCACTAGCCTTACCTTTGCATCATCTCTAAATACTTTAAATTTTCCTACTCCCTCGCCCCATGTTTGTTTAAGAGCTAGTCAACTTATTTCACAATTTTGATATTGTACGCTCCCTCACTGTTTCGAGTTTATAGGAACAAATGTCTTACTTTCTGTTCACTGTTTGGTTTATGCTATTCAAAATAAGAGTCAAAGGTGGAAGGGTACTCATATGGGTACTGTGAATTGATGATAAACATCTTATGATCATTATTCTCACTTCTTCCTTCAATATCGAAAGCTTTATATTTCTGTGTCTTTAAAAAAACATTTTTAGTTCTGCCTAAAATTGTAATGACCCTGCAGTTCATTTATCAATTTTCATGCATTTTCAGTGTTTCAAACTTTTGGGCAGTGGCTACAGGTTATTTATGACTTGTTAGAACTGACGACTCAATTTCTAGTCTATTTGTGTGTGTTCTAGAAGAGTTTTTCTATTTTGAAACTCTTATAGCTGGCAGGGTTGACTTTGGTCAATATTCAGAGAAGATGGCCTCAGATGAAAATTCTATCAGCACTGTTAGCTCGGGAACATCGACTTTGGGCTAGTGGGACCTTTGGTTTGGGTCTCGAAGCTTCCGAACTCATTTTGGGATATTGGGTTCCTTTTGATTAAAAGTTGGTTTTTGGGCATGGGATCCAATTTTCATCAAAACAATCTCCGTTGAGAATTTTATCGATTCTATTGAGTCTGGAATGTCATTTTCAGTTGGGTAGCATGTTTGGTTTGGGTTCACGGGGTTCTGAATGAATCTCGAGGATCCATATGGTGAAATATTAGCCTTAGAGTCTTACTGGTTTTTGCTGTAATATTGCATATCATTTTGTTCATCGCGACTGCGA
Organism: Jaltomata sinuosa; assembly: GCA_003996215.1. Taxonomy (NCBI): domain Eukaryota; kingdom Viridiplantae; phylum Streptophyta; class Magnoliopsida; order Solanales; family Solanaceae; genus Jaltomata; species Jaltomata sinuosa. The sequence goes on along the minus strand of QJPP01005884.1, from coordinate 21,151 downwards.
GGTGACCACCCCGTTTGTGATGGTCTAGATTTTTAACCATTTCGATCGCGAGGGGGGTCCCTCGTGATCTCGATGAAGGCTGGCTGGGACCTAGTCTAGCTTGTTCTTCGCAACCACGTGGCTGGACAATCACGATGGCGATGTTTTAGCCAGTGTACTCATCCTAACTGCGTGGGGTCCTGTGCGATCGCGATGAAGGACCCCTGGTAGTATATACAGTTTTTATTTTGTTTTCTCCTCCATTATTTCGAAATCTTCCATTGTAGTTGAGCTCCAAAGCGGGAAAAAACTCCCTTTATCTCCCTTAATTATTCTGGTAAGTTCTCCTTGTTTCTCTTCTCCCTTTCCGTCTTTAATTCATGGCTATTTCGTTAATTTTTTTCTGTGAATTCCTTATTTTAATTCCTGATCAAAAAGAACTTGGGGATGTTTTAGGACCTGAAACGAGTCCTGTTTGCGCTTAAGTTTTGGGCATGGGTTCCTAAAACCGCTGTGAATATAATTGTGAAATTTGTTTTCTGTTTTGTAAAACAGGCCCTGAGGGTCGTTTTTGAACCTGATTTCCATCTTGAAAGTTCGTATAGCAATATGGGTGTCATTATTCTCGTCTTGAAAACTAGATCATGTTTATGATAGTGTGGAAGCTTTCGAAGGCTTCTTGGGAGGGGATAGACTCTAGTCTTGTGGATTATGCGTGTGTGTTTAGCTTTCAGGTAGGTTACGTCTTATCTATTTTTAGACTTAGCTCTTCTAAGGTGCTTGTGTGGTAAATTGCTAATCTGTGGGTGGGTTATTATAGTTGAATACATTGATTTAGGTATTAAATTATTATAGCTTATTTTAGAGGCCTTAGAATGAGATATCGATTGGGAATCCGTAGCTTATGTTGTAGCTCCTTCTTTAATATTTGGCATAGTTTCATGGTAGTTATGGGTTTGGTAATGACCCTCCAGGTTATTTTCCATTTTCCATGCTTTTTTCTGCGTTTCGAGCTTCCCCTAAGCGGCTACAGATTATTTATGACTTGCTGGGACTGACGGTCCGGTGCCGGGCTGTCCGTTAGGTTGTTATGACCATTTCCCTATTTTAGAACTTAAAGTTGGAAAATCTTTGACTTCGGTCAACTTAATTGGTAAAACATGCTCAGAATAAAATTTTGACAGTTCCGTTGGCTCCGGAATGGGGATTTCGGTCTAGTGGGATCATTAGTCTGAGTCTTAGTGCTTTCAATTTGGTTTTGTATGGCTTAGTGTGTTTTGGAGTCAGTTTGGCTGGTAAGGTTAACTTTGGTCAATATTAGGAGAAGACAGCCTCGGATGAGAATTTTGTCAGTGTCGTTAGCGTTGGAATGTTGACTTTGGGCTAGGGGGACCTTTGGTTCAGGTCCCGAGGGTTCCGGGCTCATTTTTGGGTTTTGAGTTAGTTTTAGGGGTGGGCCCCACTTTTTATTTAAACGATCTCTGTTGGGAGTTTCGTCAATTCCATTGAGTCAGAAATGCCATTTCTGGTAGGGTAGCATGGTTGCTTTGTGTTCACGGGGTTCCGAATGAAACCCGAGGGTCCGTCTTAAGATTTTTTGGACTTGGTGTTTTGCTGGTTGCTGCATTAAGTTGCAGACAACTTTGCTCTTTGTGATCGCGGGGAACCCATCGCATTCGCGATGGTCTAGTTTCTTGACCATCACATTCGCGAAGGGTTCCTTTGCATTCGCGATGTAGCCGGCTAGGACCCGACTTGGTTTCCTCTTTGCGAACGTGGCCTAGATCATCGCGAATGCGGCTTGGACCATCGCGAATGCGGTGGTTGGGCCAGCTGTTTTCCGCGAACACGGGAGTTCTGTCGCGATCGTGATGAAGGACCCCTGGCAGTTATATTAAGTCCCAACTTCGTTTTCTCCTTCAAAAATCAGATAAATTCCATTGTGAGGCTCTTGGGCTCAAATTTCTAGCTCCCTTGCATCTTTTTCAATCACCCGGTAAGTTCCCTCGTCACCCCTCTTCTCGTTACGTGTGAATTCTCGTAACTCTTCCGCTAAATTTCACTTGTTGCTAAATTCTTAGAGTTGGGGAAATCTTGTGGAATCTGATTGTTTGGGGACTGCATGCTCCTAAACCTGTGCAACTCAGCTCCGTAGCGTGTTTTCCTTATCGAGGTTGGTTTCCGCCCTTAAATTCCAAGATTTCCCGTTTTAATCCCATGAATTAGTAGCACTTCGGGGCTATTTTGGGCCCCGAAACAAACTCCGTTCGCGCCCAAACTTTGGGCATGGGTTCCTTGACCCACCACAAGCATAATTGTGAATTTTGTTTTCTGTTTCGTTGCGCAGGACCCGAGGGTCATTTTTCCGACCTGATTTTTGGCCCAATTTTTCGTATAGTAATATGGGTGTCATTATTCTCGCCTTGACACCTAGTTTATGTTCTTAAAAGCGTGGAAGCTTTCTGAGGCTGTTCAAAAGGGGAATGTACACGAGTGACGGTTCGTGCTTGCAGTTCGGCCCCTAGATAGGTTACGGTTTACTTTTTTAGACTGAGTTTAGTTTGATATTATATATTTATACGTTACTGGAGCTAGGTTGGATTTTAGATAGACTTTAGGCTCCAATCCTATTTATCATGTTAATTGGCCATTTCAGGTTTTTAGTTTAGGATTGTATGTTATCTTTAGTCTAGGAGCTTGCTTCTTCTGTGGGCTTAGTCTAACATCCTTAGCATGTTTTTAGGAGGTTTTGGAGGTAGAATAGAGTTTTACCATTGGTTTCATCTTTCATTTCTACTTTACTTCTTTATTCAATCGTTGTGTGTAACTGTGGGCCCGAGGCCATGGCTAGGATTTGGATGGATTCCAGGTCAGTTCTCTTGGTTTGGAAGGTATTCTTTCTCTATTTGATTTGATGATGTGGTTTCTTTCTGTTTGTAAAAATTCATACTCATATGGCATGGCATATCATTGGTACAGTAAGGAAATGATTTTCGAAGGTTTGATTTTAAAAGAGGCTCTACTATTATTGTGATAATTTTTCAGACTAAATCGAGCTATTTTGAGTATCACCTTGGTTTTTTAGAGAAAAAGAGGAACTACTATTTTCTGCATATCTATATATACCTTATAGTCCGATGAGGTATTCCAGACCCCAATGCGTTATTCTTGGTTTTCTTACTATTTCACATATATATATGCATAGTTTGATGCGGTATTCCAGGCGCCCGATGTGGTATTCTGGGTTTATATTATATTCCATTCATATATGCATCATCGTGCATCGCATTGCATTTGCTTTGGCATGTGGATTGACTCTGGTTTGGCTTGATGTCGTGTTCTTTTCTCCTTTTGATTCATTGGCATGTCTCCGGCCTTATAACTAGATTTAGATGGATCCCTTTATAGTTAGCTGCTTTCCTGTAATCTATTTATATATATTATCTTTCTGCGCTCGGTCGGACTATGTTGCCTACTGAGTACCCGTTGTCTTGGTACTCATATTACACTCTGCATCTCTTTTTCTGATGCAGCACCTAGTATGAGCCACCCTCGCTGATCTCCTATCGTTCGAGGCCTGCTGCTGTTCAGATCGCGGTGAGCTCCCAGCGCTGTTGGAGACTTTACTTAATTTCTATCTTGTATATCCTGTCTGTATTTTATATTTTTGATAGACAGAGGTTGTTGTATAGCTACTCCTTGCCTTAGTCGCTCTTGTACTAGTGACACCAGGTCCGGGTTGGTGTTCGGGTCATTTTGTCTTTCGGTCACTTTAGGGCCATCTTTTGTATATTTTGTACGCTGGTATGTATATATGCTTTTGGCCCTATCTTTTGTTTATATCTTCCGCTTCTTTTTAGTTAAATTATTATTTACTGCTTTCCACGTGTTTGGGTTAGGCTTGTCTACTGGGGGGGTTATGTAAACGCCATCATGGCCCAATTTCGGGTCGTGACAGAGTGGTATCAGAGCTTTAGGTTCACCAGTACAAGAGAAAGTGTCTAGTAGAGTCTTGTGGATAAGGTACGATGATGTTCGTATCGTATCTGCGAGGGGCTATGGGACATTCCTTAGGAAAAGCTTCGTTTTGTTTGATTCCTTATCGTGCTTACTTTAGTTGATCAACTTCTAAGTATATTTGATTCACTTCTTCTCAAATGGTTCGGACGAGATCTTTAGCAGGTGAGGACGAGGCCCCAGTTCCTGCAGTTAGAGCCCCAGCCAGGGGATGGGGTAGAGGTCAACCCCGAGGTCGAGGTAGGACACGGGCTGTGGCACCAGCTTGGGCCTGGCTTAGAGTATCGTCTCCAGAGCTTGAGGAGATTTTGTACGAGCTAGAGGGTGTGTGGCCAGCCCAGCCTTCGACCAGTTTTATGGCTACTCCATTATTGCAGGATACCTTAGTTCGATTGTTGGGGTTTCTTGAGGGTATGACTCCACTAGCATCTTCGTCGAGCACTCCAGTTGGTTCTCAGGTTCGATGTGAGGGTCAGAATTTAACTGAGGCATCCACACAGGGTTCAGGAGCACATCCTACTGCTGCGGCTCCCAGATTAGAGGTTCTACCAGTTCTTGTAGTTTCTCCACCTACTCCCGCTATACTGGTTATGTCTTCTGAGGAGCAGAAGATGCTGGGTAGGTTCTTGGGATTGGGTCCTCCAAGGTTTTCGGGTGCTGCTACAGAGGATGCACACAAGTTTCTGACTAGCTGATAGGAGAGGTTACATAATTTGGGGTTGGTTGAGTCCAATGGAGCAGATTACACCGCGTTTCAGCTGGATGGTCCAGCGAAATAGTGGTGGAGGTCATATATTGCTTGCAGACCAGCCAGGTCACCTCCGCTTACTTGGGATCAGTTCTCTACAACTTTTCTAGAGAAGTATGTACCACGTAGTATGAGGGAGCGTCTGATGGATCAGTTTGCTGGGTTGGATCAGAGCTCTATGACTGTGTCTGAGTACGAGGTTCGGTTCCATCAGTTGTCCAGGAATGCCACTATGATTCAGCCCACCAAGAACGAGAGAGTACGCCAGTTTGTTTGGGGTTTGACCTTGCACCTCTGCTTTGCCAAAGAGAGCATGGTAGCATCGGGTCAGTATTTTCTGGAGATAGTTGATCATGCCCGTACTATTGAGGGTACAGTTCATGAAGCCCAAGGGGACAGCGATAAGAGGCCCCGCTATCAGGGCAGTTTCAGCAGTTCACACGGCCGTGGTAGGGGCTACTATGGTAGAGGTCAGCATCAACAACGATTCCAGCCGAGCTGGCCTGTTCAGGCGGCATTACAGAATACTGAGGGTCAGAGTAGCCAGAGTCTCATTCCTTCTCCCCATGGTTGTCACTTAGGGTCTACAGGTCGTGGTGGTCATTTTGATTCGGTCGGGTCTTCACAGCAGAGTATATTAGGCCAGGGTTGTTATGAGTGTGGCGAGATAGGCCACTTTGCTAGAGAGGGCCCATCGGTGCAGCATCCTAGGCGACAAGATCAGTTGGTTCAGGCCCCCAGGGCTCCAGCACCTCCAGCTAGAGGCGGTTCACAGGGTAGTAGGTGTGGTCCCCAGGGTACTAGATATGGTTCTCAGTACGGTCGGTCAAGTGGTCGTGGTGGTCAGGGCCACATGTATGCAATTTTGGGCCGGACAGAGGCCGAGGCTTTAGATGCTGTGATCACAAGTACGATCTCCGTTTGTTATCAATCTACTTCTGCTTTGTTTGATCCAGGGTCTACATTCTCATATGTATCTGCTTATTATGTTACTCATCTGGGGTCTGCTTGTGAGTCCTTGCATGTTTCTTTGTGTGTATCTACTCTCGTAGGTGATTCTTTAGTTGTGGATCAGGTGTATCGGGCTTGTGTGGTGACTATCTTGGGGTATGACACGTGGGTAGACTTGGTTGTCCTCGATATAGTCGATTTTGATGTGATCTTGGGCATGGATTGGTTGTCTCCTTATCATGCGGTCTTGGATTGCTTCGCCAAGACTGTTACTCTTTGGATGCTTGGTATCCCCCCTATCATATGGAAGGGAACCGATAGACACATGCCGAGGGGAGTGATATCCTTTCTGAGTGCCCAACGGCTGGTTGGGAAGGGGTACCTAGCTTATCTTACCTATGTCCGTGTTACTAGTGCCACCACACCTCCCATTGAGTCTGTTCCTGTGGTTTGCAAGTATTCAGATATATTTCCTTCTGATCTTCCCGGTCTTCCTGCTGATCGTGACATTGACTTTGGTATCGATGTTGAGTCGGGCACCAAGCCCATTTTCATTCTACCATATCGAATGGAACCTGCTGAGTTTACGGAGATTAAGGATCAGCTCCAGGAACTGTTGAGTAGAGGGTTCATCAGGCCTAGTATGTCTCCGCGGGGTGCCCCAGTTCTGTTTGTGAAGAAGAAGGACGGGTCTATTCATATGTGTATCGACTACATGCAGCTTAATAAGGTGACAGTTAAGAACAAATATCCGATGCCGCGTATTGATGACTTGTTTGACCAACTATAGGGTACAACAATGTTTTGTAAGATAGATTTGAGGTCCGGTTATTACCAGTTGAGGATTAGGGTTGAGGACATCTCAAAGACTGCATTTAGGACTCGATACGACCATTATGAGTTCCTAGTCATGTCTTTTGGGTTGACTAATGCCCCAGCAATATTTATGGAGTTGATGAACTATGTATTCAGTGCTTACATGGTTTCGTTTGTGGTTGTGTTCATCGACGACATTCTTATTTATTTGAGGAGTAGGGAGGGGCATGAGAAGCATCTTAGAGTTGTACTTCAGGCTTTGCGAGACCACAAGTTGTATGCCAAATTCACTAAGTGTGAGTTTTGTTTTGAGTCTGTGGCATTCTTGGGGCACGTGTTATCCAAGGATGGGATTATGGTACCCATGAAATGGAGTTAGAAGCGGTAGTCTTCACGCTGAAGATGTGGAGGCATTATCTTTATGGCGTGCACTGTGAGATCTTTACTGACCATCGTAGTCTTCAGTACATTTTCAGCCAGAAGGATCTAAATTTGAGGCAGCGTCGGTGGTTGGAGTTACTGAAGGACTACGACATTTTTATTCTCTATCATCCAGGCAAGGCAAATATGGTGGCGGATGCCTTGAGCTGGAAGGCGATGAGTATGGGTAGCTTGGCTTTCTTAGCTACGGAGGAGCGACCTTTAGCTTGGGACATCCAGTCCCTAGCTAATATGTTAGTTCGACTTGACATTTCTGAGCCGAGCCGTATTCTTGTTTGTGTTGAGGCTAGGTCTTCCTTGTTGGAGCATATTCGAGCACAACAGTTTGACGATGCGAGATTGAGGATCATTCGTGACAAGGTGTTGAGTGGTGAGGCTAGAAAGGCGACTTTAGATTTAGAAGGTGTTCTGAGAATCGAGGGTCGTTTTTGCGTTCCTAGAGTTGGTGATTTGGTCAGATTGATACTGGAAGAGGCTCATCGTTCTAGATATTCCATTCATCCCGGGGAAGCTAAGATATATCGTGATTTGAGGAAACACTACTAGTGGTGTGGGATTAAGAGGGATATTTTGGCTTTCGTATTCAGGTGCTTGAACTGTCAGTAGGTGAAGTTTGAGCACCAGAGGCCAGACGGTTTATCACAGCGGCTACCCATTTCGGAGTGGAAATAGAAGCGTATATCCATGGACTTTGTAGTCGAATTGTCACGTACCTTGTGGAGGTTTGATGCTATTTGGGTTATCGTGGATAGGTTCACAAAGTCTTCCCACTTTCTGCCAGTTTAGACTTCCTACAGTTCCGAGAGGTTGGCCCAGATCTATATTCGAGAGATTGTCCGTTTGCACGGGGTACCCATTTCTATCATTTTTGACTGAGGTACTCAGTTCACTTCACAATTTTGGCAGTCTATTCAGAGAGAGTTGGGTACTAGAGTTGAGCTTAGCACTGCCTTTCATCCGCAGATAGACGGTCAGTCAGAGCATACTATTCAGGTTCTGGAGGATATGCTGCGAGCTTGTGTTATTTATTTTTGTGGTCAGTGGGACCAGTATTTAGCCTTGGCAAAATTTGCATATAATAATAGTTACCATTACAACATTCAGATGGATTCGTTCGAGGCTTTATATGGTAGGCAGTGCAGATCTCCGGTGGGTTGGTTTGACGCTTTTGAGGTTAGGCCATGGGGTACCAACTTGCTTTGTGATTCTATGGATAGAGTTTGGGTTATTCAGGAGAGAATCCTTACTGCCCAGAGTAGGCAGAAGAGTTATGCTGACCAGAGGGTTCGAGATCTTAAGTTTATGGTTGGTGACAGTGTGCCTTTGGGTGTCGCCCATAAAGGGCGTGATGAGGTTCGGGAGGAAGGGTAAGCTCAGTCCGAGGTTTATTGGTCTATTTGAGATCCTTCGCCGTATTAGAGAGGTTGCTTATGAGTTGCCCTTGCCTCCTGCTCTTTCCAGTGTTCAACTGGTGTTTCATGTTTCCATGCTACGGCGGTACATTTCGGATGACTCTTACATGCTTCAGTGGGAGTCGGTTCAGTTGGACGAGTCTTTGGCATTTGAGGAGGAGCCTATTGCTATTTTGGACAGGCAGGTTAGGAAGTTGAGGTCCAAGGAGTTTTTGTCAGTTAAGGTTAAGTGGCGGCATCGTCCTGTCAAGGAGGCTACTTTGGGGATCGAGACCGATATGCGAACCCATTATCTTCGTCTTTTCAAGTCTTCAGGTACTATCATTTTTCTAACTTTTGCGGACGAAAGTTCTTTTAGTAGTGGATGTTGTAATGACCCTCCAGGTCATTTTCCGTCTTCCATGCTTTTTTCTGTGTTTTGAGCTTTCCCTCAGTGTCTACATGTTATTTATGATTTGCCGGGATTGACGATCCGGTGCCCGGGCTGTCCGTTAGATCGTTATGACCATTTCCCTATTTTAGAACTTATAGTTGGAAAATCTTTGACTTCGGTCAACTTTCTTGGTAAAATGTGCTTAGAATCGAATTTCGACAGTTCCATTGATTTCGAAACAGGGATTTTGGTCTAGTGGGACCATTAGTTAAAGTATGAGTGCTTTCGGTTTGGGTTTATGTGGCTTTGTGCATTTTGGAGTCAGTTTGGCTGGTAGGGTTGACTTTGGTCAACATATGGAGAAAACGGCCTCAGATTGGAATTTCGTCAGCGCCATTAGCTCTGGAATGTCGACTTTGGGCTAGGGGGACCTTTGGTTCGGGTCGTGAGGCTTCTGGGCTCATTTTTGGGTTTTGAGTTTCGAGTTAGTTTTGGGTGTGGGGCCCACTTTTCATTAAAACGATCTCCATTGGGAGTTTTGTCGATTCCATTGAGTCCAGAATGTCATTTCTTGTAGGGTATAATGGTTGGCTTGTGTTCACGGGATTCCGGATGAATCCGGAGGGTCCATCAGAAGATTTTTTGGACTTGGTGTTTTGCTGGTTGCTGCAGTAAGTTGCAGACAACTTTGCTCTTCGCGATCGCGGGGAACCCATCGCGTTCGCGATGGTCTAGTTTCTTGACTATCATGCTCGCGAAGGGTTCCTTCGCGATCGCGATGTAGCCATCTGGGACCTAGCTTGGCTTTCTCTTCGCGAACGCGGCCTGGACCATTGCAAACGCGATGGTTGGGCCAGCTGTTTTCCGTGAACGCGGGGGTCCTGTCGCGATCGCGATGAAGGACCCCTGGCAGTTATATTAAGTCCGAACTTTATTTTCTCTTTAAAAAATCAGATAAACTTCATTGTTAGGCTCCTGAGCTCAAATTTCCAGCTCCCTTGCATCATTTTCAATCACCCGGTAAGTTCCCTCGTCACCCCTCTCCTCATTCCGTGTAAATTCTCGTAACTCTTCTGCTAAATTTCCCTTGTTGCTAAATTCTTAGAGTTGGGGAAATCTTGTGGAATCTGATTGTTTGGGGACTGCGTGTTCCTAAACCTGTGCAACTCAGCTCCGTATAGCATGTTTTCCTTATCGAGGTTGGTTTCCGCCCTTAAATTGCGAGGTTTTCTATTTTAATCCCGTGAATTAGTAGCACTTCGGGGCTGTTTTGGGCTCCGAAATGAACTCCGTTCACGCCCAAACATTGAGCATGGGTTCCTTGACCCACCGCAAGCATAATTATGAATTTTGTTTTCTATTTTGTTGCGCAGTCCCTGAGGGTCATTTTTTTGACCCGATTTTTTGCCTGATTTTCCGTATAGCAATATGGGTGTCATTATTCTTGCCTTGATACCTAGTTTATGTTCTTGATAGCGGGGTAACTTTCTGAGGCTGTTCGGAAGGGGAAGGCACACGAGTGACGGTTCGTGCTTGTAGTTCAGCCCCGAGGTAGGTTACAGTTTACCTTTTTAGACTGAGTTTAGTTTGATATTATATATTGATACGTTACTGGAATGCTAGGTTGGATTTTAGATAGACTTTAGGCTCTAATCCTGTGTATCATGTTAATTGGCCATTTTGAGTTTTTAGTCTAGGATTGTGTTTTATTCTTAGTCTAGGAGCTTGCTTCTTCTGTGGTCTTAGTCTAACATCCTTAGCATGTTTTTAGGAGGTTTTGGAGGTAGAATAGAGTTTTCTTGTTGGTTTCATCTTTCATTTCTGCTTTACCGCTTTATTCTATCATTGTGTGTAACTGTGGGCCCGAGGCCATGGCTAGGATCTGGACGGATTCCAGGTCAGTTCTCTTGGTTTAGAGGGTATTCTTGCCCTATTTGATCTGATGATGTGGTTTCTTTCTGTGTAAACATTCATACTCATATCGCATGGCATATCATTGGTACAGTAAGGAAATGATTTTTGAAGGTTTGATTTGAAAAGAGGCTCTACTATTGTTGTGATGATTTTCGAACTAAATCGAGCTATTTTGAGTATCACCTTGGTTTTGAGAAGAAAAAAGGAACTACTATTTTCTGCATATCTATATATACCTTCTAGTCCGATGCGGTATTCTGGACCCCGATGCGTTATTTTGGGTATTCTTACTATTTCACATATATATATGCCTAGTCTGATGCGGTATTCTAGGCGCTCAATGCGGTATTTCGGGTTTAAATTATATTGCATTCATATATGCATCATCGTGCATCGCATTGCATTTGCTTTGGCATGTGGATTGACTTGATGTCGTGTTCTTTTATCCTTTTGATTCATTGGCATGTCTCCGACTTTATAACTAGATTTAGGTGGATCCCTATATAGTTAGCTGCTTTCCTGTAATCTATTTATATATATTATCTTTCTGAGCTCGGTCGGCCTATGATGCCTACTGAGTACCCATTGTCTTGGTACTCATACTACACTCTGCATCTCTTTTTCTGATGTAGCACCTAGTACAAGCCACCCTCGTTGATCTTCTGTCATTCGAGGCCTATTGATGTTCTGATCGCGGTGAGCTCCCAGCGCTCTTGGAGACTTTACTTGATTTCCATCTTGTATATCCTGTCTATATTTTGTATTTTGGATAGACGGAGGTTGTTGTATAGCTACTCCTTGCCTTAGTCTCTCTTGTACTAGTGACACTAGGTCCGAGTTGGTGTTTGGGTCATTTTGTCTTTCGGTTACTTTAGGGCCATCTTTTGTATATTTTGTACGCTGGTATGTATATATGCTTTTGGCCCTATCTTTTGTTTATATCTTCCACTTCTCTTTAGTTAAATTATTATTTACGGCTTTCTGCGTGTTTGGGTTAGGCTTGTCTACTGGGGGGAGGGGTTTATGTAGACGCCATGATGGCCCGATTTTGGGTCGTAATAGGTTTAGACTCTTTTTCTTAACCTAGCGTAGAATGGTCGTAAATTGGGGTGATTAAATTAGAGAGCCTTAGTATAGGATTAGGAGGGGACTTTGCAGTAAAGTAGCTTTTTCCTGTTGCATTTATATTTACTTTTACCACTTTTCCCTCATTTTACTTTCTGGCTTTGTATGTTGTATATTGTGAGCCCAAGGCCATAGATGCTAGACACCAGGTCAGTGTGAATCCTCCTTTTCCCCTTAATTATGGTTTGTTGCTGGTTTTAGTGTAATTCTGGTTAATGGTTTTAGAGTTAGCATAGTCTCAACTTGTTGCTTGCCTTAGCTTATGTTTTTGGTTAGTTGACCGCCTTAGGTTGAATTTCTCTTAGGTGTAGGAGTTAGTGTTGTATTTCCCGGATAGCACCTACCTCAAGCTAGTACCCCTGCTTGGGTGCGTGAACTTTGTTTGTCCTTTGTGTGATATGATTTGGCTTGGTTGTACTCTTTAACTGTTTATTCATACTTTAGAGTGGCATATGGTTGACTTGATTTTTGAAATACTATTTCTCGGTCAAAAAGAGGATTTATGAAATATGTTAAACAACTTTTGGCTTCCCTAAAATGGAATTTGGCCTATTTCTAGAAAGACTGAGTTGCTAAACTTGCATGTCCGAGGAGACCCGTGTTCCGGATGGTTTTACTAACTATTTAAAACTTGCATGTCCAAGGAGACCCATGTTCCGGACTGTTTTACTGACTACTTAAACTAGCATGCTCAAGGAGACACGTGTTCTAGGTGGTTTTAATGGCACTCATGATCGAAATACTCTATTACTCCTGCACTTTTATTTGTCTGATGATGATTTTGGGCTTTAATCACATTGGACACATATTGTATCACACCATCTCATATTACCCTTCTCTTTTCCTATCAAGTTGATTTCTAGTTAGTATTGCGTGCTGCTTGTATCCTCCGGGCTTATGGGGGTCCAGTTGGATTTCTTTAGTTATTGCTTGTACCTTATGGGTGTCGCGCCCCGTTTTTCTCGCGGAAAAGCGGGTTTCGACGTGACAACTCTCTTTTTAGGAAGAGAGCGTGAAGAGTCTCCACCTAACGAATTTAAGGCGCGTTAGGGCACCGTTCTAGCTAATTACAACTAAATTAAATTTTTAGTCTACGCAACCAGAGAATCGGGTAAGGGTTCAAGTTACCTCGAAAGGAAGGTGTTAAGCACCTTTCGAGGTCCACAAATGTGGGTCCCTGCCGGATTCGTTATTTATGTGGGAATAGGTGATAAATAATGGGTCAATTAATTAAACTAAAGACTATATAATCAAACAAGTAAGACCTCATTTAAAACAAGTATTTAAGCCAATTTTATTACTAAAATCTTAAATGAGAAAATCATGCATGAGTTAACGTAATAAATAAATAAGTGAAAAAAATCAGATAAGCGAGAAGTCAAAAGTGACACAATGATATAGGAAAAGGGACCTAATTACTAAAGGACTTAGTTAACTACCCCAAACAGATGAAAAGAAACAAACCTAGGTTAATTCTAACCTATTCGGATCAGCGCCCGGCTTATTATCGGAGACAATTCCAAAGATATTGTCGTATTCTGCTCGGGTCGATTTCCATCATATCCGTCTATCTACCCGCCTAAGTTGGTTATTAAAATTGTTATTGACCTAAAAGCGCACTAAAAAAATGAAAAGACTAACGCGTCTTAAGATGCCTACCCGTCCCAACTTAACGTCCAAGAGGCGTTTGGACTTACTATTTGGGTATGGGACTAGACAAATAAAATCTTAGGTTTCCTAATTAGACACGGAAAAGCGTCAAGCAAAAACAAGAAGGGACTTTAAATCAAGTAGCATATAATGGTTTCATGGAAGCCTCTTAATTAATTAAAAGATAACTAAGTGATTAACATACTTCAAACATTAACGCTTTCGTATGATTAAACCTATAGGCATGGTTCCTAATGCAGAAATCTATTAATTACGTCCTATGAGCATAATATCTAGCAGTTTATCATGCTGAAATTGGTTTTGACATGCTGGAAACAGTTTTAACCTGCGCATGATCTAAACTGATTTTGAAGCTTAAGATATGGTGACTAATTTATTTGAAGTGCTGAAACTGATAACTAATTGACATGCTGAAAATTTGTTTAGTCCTATAGGCATAATCTCTATTTTTAACTTGCAAAATGACTAATTTAATCATGCTGAGACTGATTTTAATATGCTGAATTAAATTTGACAGATTTAAACATGCTGAAAATTGAAACTAACATGCTGAAACAAGTTTAAATCCTATAAACATGGTATCTAAATGAATTAACATGCTCAAACAAATTTAACTCCTATAACATGATAACTAATTGCATTATATGCTAAAACAGATTCAGATCCTATAGGCATAGTATCTAAACGGATTAATATGTTAAAACCTTGTTTAGATCCTATAGGCATGATATCTAAATGAAATAATATACTGAAATAAATTTAAATCATATTGGTATGTTATCTAAAAGATTAAACATGCTGAAAACTTACTTAGTACTATAGGCATGGTAACTACTTAGTTTTAAAAAATGCTGAAAAAGTGACCAAATAAATTAGAACATTGAAACAGATTGACTTATAGGCATGGTTTCTGATTTTAAACAACGAAGCAGATTTTAAGACTTAAACATGATTTCTAGCAAACAATACTAATACAAACTCTATGGTCATAATTTCTAACCAATGAAAATTAATAAAATCCTATAGGCATGATTTCTATGATTTACAATTAAAGCAAGTAGCACGTAGTTTGCCCCTCCCCCGTTGCACCCCTAATGTATTTCATTACATCGTCAGAGTTTCTACAAAGTATTACAGACCCAAATGAATGGATATACAAAGAGTAACAAAATTAATAAAATCTAAAAGGTCTATAGAAATCTCCTAGTCTCGGGCAACTCTTCAGACCAGTGCTCACCATGTTACTTTAAGCCTCTTTAAAGGGATTGAAGTCGTGAACGAACATATCTGCCAAACTTTCAAATACGATACAAACAGAAACTGAATTTTGATCTAGAATCGACAACCACCCCCTTGGCATGTCAAGATCCCGAGAACCTCAAGGATTCTGGGCAGTGCTCATACCAAGGGAGCCTAAACGAACCAACATCTATCAGTAGCCAGAGAATCACAACGAGAGCATGTATTTATCATAAATTTCGTATCACAGCAAACCACACAAATCCATGCAGACATTCACAAAGAAGTTTTTGAGACCTATAGGCATGCTCCTATCATACAGATTTTAACAACACACAGAAGAGTAATAGAGAACATACCTGGGTGCTTCCTATATCATACTTAAAGAATTAAACAACTATAAACCAATGGCAAGAGATGGAAACTATAACGATCTACCATACAAGTATTGAAAACATCGAGAGAAGACTAACCAGTCAAGTAGAAACAAAGTGAAAATAACAACAAACAGTGATCCAGCAGCTTCAAACAGTTCCTTTCTTAGAAGTAGTAGAATAGGACAGTTTTGAATTGAGAGCAGTAGAGAGAACTTGCGAGAGCGAGTTACAAAAGATAGTAGAACCCGTGGGAAGACTCTATCTCTATAAGTTTTCTCTTGTGTGCATATGTATTAGTGTTCGTGAAAGTTGTGGGGGATTTTTCAGTCTCCTCTCTAGATGATAGAAGAGTCCCTTATATAATAGGCAAGGATCATCAATCAAAGTAACATACAAAAAAGTAAGGAACAAATCAAAAGAGTCAATCAAGGAAATCCTTTCCTTTAAGAGAGTAGTAAAACAAGCTAGTCAAATAACAAGTCAAAGTTTACCAAAATTAATCCAGTACTAGATTGTCCACCGAGTATAAGGAGAATCAGTCAAATTGTCACAAGAAATCAGCAAATGACTACTTTTAGGTGTAAAAATGATCAAAGTTACCGTAAATGGTACCAAAGTTGTCTCACTTAATTAGTCACAGAATAATTAAAAGAAAGTCTCATGAAAATTTCCTTAAAGAGGCTGATTTAATCAATTAAAGGTAGCAAATCATTCGACTTTACCATTATTATCCTAATAAAATCATGATAACTAGATAAAAGGGAGCAAATCAGGTTTCAAGAGAAGCAATCAAAAAGGGCAAACTCTTAAACAGAGCCAAATCAATTAGGAGCACATTATCAGGATTACCATAATTAAAGAGGAATTAACATTGAGACAATTGGTTAAAGGAGGGAAAAGCATTCAGAAAACCAATCAAAGGGATTATTTCCTTAAGCAGATGATCCATAAATATTCAGAAATAGATAGGTAGCATAGCTGTTTCAGACATAAAAGGAGAAAGGGTACTAAATCATGGGTAATCAAATAACGAGCAAAGAGAATCCTAAATTCATAATCAATCAATGGATGAGAATAAAAACGCATAAATTTCCAGACATGAATATAGGCAGTATTCCAACCAATACAACATGCAGAACAAAATTGGTCGCCACAATGATACCAGCTAAACCGTTTCACCCATTGCAATACAACATGACAATTAAGCATGCTTAGCCACCCATTTTAACAACAAGGAAAGACATATGATCGAAATTTAAGAATTAACTTATACCAAAGCTTCGTAAAACAAATTCACGCATACTGTATTCGGCAAGTTAATCAGTCACAAATCAATAAAATCAAATAAACATGCATGAACCTTCACAAATAGATTTCCGATATCAGAACATGTAATAGGAGAGAATGAGGCGGAGTGGACGATGATACCCTTGAGCAACAAAGTGAGACAAAATCAGACCCCAAACGAATTTGCAAAACGTCGCCTAGTTCGTCGGGATCTTCCGTCGCTCATCGGAGAAACAAGAAACCTTTGAGGTTTCCGATCTGTTCGGAGAAACAAGAAACCTTTGAGGTTTCTGATCTGTTTGGAGAAACCACTGGTGGCGACACTGGGACGACGGGATTTCGCCGTTGTTGGGGTTTTTGGTGAACTTTCTGGTCGGGATAAGGATGGCTGTTTGTGGGTTTTGGTGGTGGTTCTCGTCTGGCGATGGCCGGAGCAGAAGCGGGGGGAAGGTGAGAGGTGGAGTAGTGGAGAGAGGGGTGATGGTGGTGCGGCGGTGGCCAGAACGAAGTGGTGGTGAAAGTGGCGGCGCTTGCGGTGGAGCTTCGCTGGTGTCGAGTGGTGATGGTGGACGGAGAAGGTGAGGTGGCGATGGTGGAGTTGAGAGAGAAGAGAGGAGGCGGCTGGTGAGGGTGGCAGCCGGTGGGAGTGGTTGGAGGAGATGAAGAGAGGAGAAAGAGATGAGAGGTGGAGGCGGCCGGTGGTGGGGGGCCAAATGGGGTTAGGGTTGGGGTGTGTTTGCTTAAAAGGAAAGAAGAAAAGAGGTTTGATCTCGGCCGTTGATGGTATCAGATCAACGGCTGAGATTGAATCAGACTTGTGATTTAAAATTGGGGTCCATTTAGTCCAATTTAGGCTAAAATTGAAATAAGTTGGGTAGAAAGGGGGTTAGGATTTGAATAATTTGAGATTAGAAATTGAATTCGGACGGCTATTTAATAAACAAACTACTACGTATATAAAATTTAGTAGATAAAATAATAGTTAACGATAATTATCAAAAGATAAATTATTTTAAAAAGAATAAATTACGTATATGACATGTAATATCATATGACATTTATGATAAAATCAGTAATAATAGAGAATAATTATATATTTGTATACTAATTTAAAAGTGTTACTACGTAATTTATCAAGTAAAATTTAAAATAAGTTAATATTTAAAATAATTATTATTATTAAAATAACAGCCCGAGAGATGTATAGGGAGGTCAAAATTGGGTGTCAACAGCTGCCCCTTCCTTGCTCGGGAATGAAGGATGAATTATCGGGCAAGGAACGTTGACTGAGTAGCCAATTTTGTCCGACCAGAGGCGTAGCTCTTCGAAATCGGAGAAACAAAGGGGGAATTATAAAAGAGCTGCAGCCGAGACTTCGGCTTCCAAGTCGCCTACATATCCCTATTTTTTACGGGAATCAGGCCATGTGTAGTTCTATATTTAGAAACGAACGAGGCTTCTAGAGAAGGTATACAACCGAACTTCTGGACGAAGATGTAGTCGGCACGAGTTGATGAGATTTGAGCGATTAGTTGGGAATAGCGCGCGAGCAACGGTCCCGTGTTGGTGGTATAAAGATAAGAAAGGTTGTGTTTTGGAAGCGAAGACGATGATTAATCTCGTTTCTTGGCTTGTTCAACTTTCGGTGCCTGCAATTTCTATTATAACTAGATAAAAGATTAACATTTAAATGATAAATGAAGTAAAACATGATGCAGGTTCCCTTTAAGTCTATGGAAGGTTGCTTAAGACGGTAAAAAAATGATGTCTTTAGCGATGATGTCTCAGGGTCATGATACATAAAATTTAATCCTCGGGCCATGAAATGATGTCCGCGGGCCATGAAAATGATGCCTTTAGACGATGACGCCTTTGGAGCATGATGAGCAGAAAGTGAATCCTTAGGCCATGAAATGATGTCTGCAGGCCATGAAAATGATGCCTTTAGACTATGACGCCTTTGGAGCATGATGAGCAGAAAGTAAATCCTTAGGCCATGAAATGATGTCCGTAGGCCATGGAAATGATGCCTTTAGACTATGACGCCTTTGGAGTATGACAAGCAGAAAGTAAATCCTTAGGCCATGAAATGATGTCTGCAGGCCATGAAAATGATGCCTTTAGACTATGACGCCTTTGGAGCATGACGAGCTGAAAGTAAATCCTTAGGCCATGAAATGATGTCCGTAGGCCATGAAAATGATGCCTTTAGACTATCACGCCTTTGGAGTATGATAAGCAGAAAGTAAATCCTTAGGCCATGAAATGATGTCCGTAGGCCATGGAAATTATGCCTTTAGACTATGACGCCTTTGGAGCATGACGAGCTGAAAGTAAATCCTTAGGCCATGAAATGATGTCCGTAGGCCATGAAAATGATGCCTTTAGACTATGACGCCTTTGGAGTATGATAAGCAGAAAGTAAATCCTTAGGCCATGAAATGATGTCCGTAGGCCATGAAAATGGTGTCTTTAGACTATGACGCCTTTGGAGTATGACAAGCAGAAAGTAAATCCTTAGGCCATGAAATGATGTCCGTAGGCCATGAAAATGATGCCTTTAGACTATGACGCCTTTGGAGCATGTTAAGCAGAAATTAAAGGAAGCATATCTGTTTTGAGTGGCATATCATGACGTTTGATAGCTTCTGAATAATTTGTACCATGGTAGCTTGTTGTGATTCGACACGGTCACGGGCTTAATGCAATCTCGGGCACAATGCAATTTCGGGCACAATGCGATTCTCTGGCCAATGCAATCTTGGGCATAATGCAATCTCGGGCCAAAATGCAATCTCGGGCTCAAATGCACTTTTCGGGCAAATATAATTCTCGAGCCAAATATAATTCTCAGGCTTAATGCAAGCTCGGGCCAAATGCAATTCTCGGGCTCAAATGCAATCTCAGGCATGATGCAGTCTCGGGCCAAAATGCAATCTCGGGCCAAATGCAATTCTCGGGCTCAAATGCAATTCTCGGGCTTAATGCAATTCTCGGGCTTAATGCAATCTCGGGCCAAATGCAATTCTCGGGCTCAAATGCAATTCTCGGGCCAAATATAATTCTCGAGCCAGATGTAATTCTCGGGCTTAATGCAGTCTCGGGCCAAATGCAATCTCGGGCCAAATGCAATTCTCGGGCATGATGCAGTCTCGGGCCAAAATGCAATCTCGGGCCAAATGCAATTCTCGGGCTCAAATACAATTCTCGGGCTTAATGCAATTCTCGGGCTTAATGCAATCTCGGGCCAAATGCAATTCTCGGGCTCAAATGCAATTCTCGGGCTTAATGCAATCTCGGGCCAAATGCAATCTCGGGCCAAATGCAATTCTCGGGCTCAAATGCAATTCTCGAGGTTAATGCCATTCTCGGGCTTAATGCAATCTCGGGCCAAATGCAATTCTCGGGCTCAAATGCAATTCTCGGGCCAAAACATGCAATTCTCGGGCTTAATGCAATCTCGGGCCAAAATGCAATCTCGGGGACAATGCAATCTCGGGCCAAATGCAATCTCGGGCCAAATGCAATCTCGGGACAAATGCAATTCTCGGGCTCAAATGCAATTCTCGGGCTTAATGCAATTTCGGGCCAAATGCAATCTCGGGCCAAATGCAATTCTCGGGCTTAATGCAATTCTCGGGCTTAATGCAATCTCGGGCCAAATGCAATTCTCGGGCTCAAATGCAATTCTCGGACAAATATAATTCTCGAGCCAGATGTAATTCTCGGGCTTAATGCAATCTCGGGCCAAATGCAATCTCGGGCCAAATGTAATTTTCGGGCTCGAATGCAATTCTCGGGCTTAATGCCATTCTCGGGCTTAATGCAATCTCGGGCCAAATGTAATTTTCGAGCCAAATATAATTTTTGGGCTTAATGCAATTCTTCTTTGAGGGGATAGAGTAGCTTAGCTTTCTTGCCATATTTTGATGACGGTGTTTGCCTTGATGCTGCTGAGACAATTCTCGGATTTGTACCTGCTAGTCCTGCGTTCAAAGAAAAATTGTTAATTTGTAAAAAGGGGAGGTTGATTTGTGCATCTGCTCTTGGGTGCATCTGTCCTCCTTGTTATGTGTCTGCGGGCCGTCGCACTCTCTTCGGGCACTCGCTCGAGCAAATAAATGAATGATATTTTGAAATAACTTGCTTTGACAGGGGAAGGGAAATGTTAAAAATAATAATATTGTTGAATCATAAACCGTGGCATATTTTGAGACATCGCAACATCTGATCATCTTTGCATTTGGAGTGCAGCTCCGATGAAATTTTTGAGGGCCCTCCAAAATTTCTGCCCCAGTGTAGAACTTGTCTTTCGGCTAGGAAATTTTGTAGAATGAGCGGTCGCTTGTTGTGAATTTTGAGGTTCCCTCAAAATTCTCCCCCAGTCTTACGATTCATGGTAACGCTTTTCAGATGGAATTTTTGAGATACTCTCAAAAATTCTGCCCCAGTTATAATGCTTGGCAAAGGGAAATGAGAGGTTTTATTATGATAAGACCGAACTCCATAGGAGCGCCTACGTATCCCTCTTAAACGGGAATCAGGTCGAACGTAGTTCCAATTACAAGGTAAGGAAGCATAACAGAAATAACTTTCTCTTAATTTCTCAGATGAAGTATCTCTTGACAGCATCGGAATTGATAGTCTTGGGCCACACTTCACCGTCCATTTCTGCTAGTACGAGTGCTCTACCATCTAAGCTACATCCCCTTCTTTCTTGATAACCCAAATTGAGCCTTCCAGATCCACTGCCTCTCCAACTTCCAACATGTTGACCTGATGATTTGGGAGCGGATTGTTG
>QJPP01005883.1:0-12528 GCA_003996215.1 Jaltomata sinuosa | reverse complement strand
GTATGATCACACACAATAGCTGCCCAGCAGCTCACAATCAACCTATCGACCCTGCACAGGCCCACAGCTACTCAGCAAGCATTACCAGCCTAGAAGGATAATTCTATGCCCGGGACTCGCGGACATTCCCAAAATCCCACCTTCTATGTTCCAGAGTCAACAAGGCCTCACAGGACCATAAGGGTAAATAAAATATATCGGCAAGTACTACAAGCAACGGAGGAACAAAAGTAGGCGGACATGAATAAATCGGTCGAGGTATGTGGTGCCAACCTAATAACCCTACCCAAGGATGCCAGCTAGTACAATTTTATCCGATATATGCTAAGTCTAGGGATTTTAAACCATAACCTACCTGTCATCCGATGACAACCTGCTAGAGCGATGATATCCAATCCTGAACCGCTCCGAAAAACTCTGAAACAAAATCAAACTTGACTTTGGGCTTGAATAACTTGACGTAGATAATTGATTTTTCTTAATATCGCATCAAAATATTTTTCCACACCTAATTTCTTCAACCTATAAGGATACATATAGTAGTAGTATGCCTATATTAAATACACAGCCACTTAATTAGCTAATATACTAATGAGTGCCACTTGAACAAGTGGCAGCCACTTATACAAGCCTAACTTTGTTGTACAATGCCTCCACTTCCACGTGGAAGTGGAGGTGGCAACCAATTCGTCCCGTTAAGTATATACTCGGGTATTGCATAAATTCATGGTAAAATATATATAACTTTTTGAATATACCATAATTAATAGAAAATCATTTTAAATAAAACCTACTATATTATAATAATAATTTTCAACATAACTAAATTTACTATCTCCGTTAAAATATTACAGTGTATAAAAACCTTATAAAATAAATACATATACAATTATATCGTAACAAAAATATTTTTCATAAACCTTTACAATATTTTGAAAAGGTAATAATAATATAATTTTCTTCCACATTCGACTTTTAAATTAAATATTTTCAAGTACGCACGATTTTGTTACTCAAGAACTCTCTTGGAACCCTCCCTTATGTTTTCTCACTGTTTCAGAACTGAAATGACATTTTAAAACGTGAAGTTGAGGCTTTAAATCGATTTTGACCCAACCCGGTTCGCGACCCGGTTTGCAACCTGGTTTCTGCCAGACAGTCCGCGGTAAAACAGTAATAACTTTTTACTCCGAGATCAGTTGGATGTGAGGTTTTATGAATTGGAAACTAGACTCGTAGACCTTCGATTTGGTATTTCGGGGGACTTCTAACTCTTTATATATTGAGAGAAAAGCTCTGAGACATTTTACCCAAAGTTTAGAAAATTTATTAAAGAAACGTACGATCAAACAAATGGACTCGGCGCCGAAATACCGGTCCCGACAAGCCTTAAATGACTTGGGGCTGCTACAAACATGCTCTAACGGTACAAGAAAAACTTATACGTGGAAATGACTGGAAGGGTCATTACATCAGGCTTTGAGGAAATGTGAACATGGGCCAGATCAATCTTGAAATCGGCAATAGAAGGTATCGATAGGTCCTAAGATACCTCAAGTGGTCCATATGGATCAACAATTTCCCATCTATCTGGAAGTTTCATGAATTGGTTAAAAGATAGGGTAGGAGGACCCCAACTGTGGTATGTGTGATGCTCAATCTCCACCCTATGAAACTGAATATTCTGTTGAACTTCCTATTAGGGCCTTGGATGTTGTGTGACCTCTACGTCACTTTGCTTCACCTCTTGAATTTCATCTTGTCCAAAATTTTCAGGAATATCATCTCCCATACATTAGTCGTCTAGAAAACTCCTATCTCTTCGGGGTGATGCTGAAGTAGGGGCCAATAAATTTAGGTCTAATTGTGGTACCCTCAATATAGTCCATTCTATTTCTTCCCTGTGGAAATTAACATTCTCTTCCACTGTATCAATCTAAGCACAAAGTTTGCCCAAACTACTCATTACTGGCTTTAAGGATGATTTGATAGCATTCTGAATCATAGCTGGAATATCTTGAGCTATATTATATAAAAAAATATCATTATCGCGAGCCATATAAGCAAGCTTGATAAGAGCACATGATGAAGAAGGCATTGGCGCAAGAGAGAGCCTAGGTAATATGGAGGTAATGTAGGCATGGTCTGCCACCGTAGGGGTAGGAGCCGGATCCTCCAACAAATCAGGAGTAACACTAAGGGGGATCCAATACCTTCTGAGACATGTGTGTTGGAATAAAACTTTCTCTTTTTGATGGATGGGGAATCTTTATCCATCTTTAAAGCCAAATCATTCCATCCACACGTGAGGTTTTGTCTAATGGCTGGAACAGAAGACATCATGCTGACAAAGCTTACTATTAAGGACAGGGAAGTGTATAAAAGTGGACTGCTGCCTAGCTTTTCCCTTGAATTGGTTGGCTATAATCTCCCCCTTATTAATATGAATACCAGTCATAATACAGGAGATGATATAGCTACCTCAATTGAGATGTGGGTGGTATTCTTCGATGGAATGAGTCTTGTGCACACAAAATCTAACCACATCTGAGCCTTATATTTAAGATCATGGCGGGAGATACTACCTTTGGAAACTGCCCAAAAAGGTTGTTCCTTAACACTGGCTACCCAAGCATATTAAACATCTTGTGAAGCTAAATGCCTAGAAAACTCCAATCTCGAACGCACTGGCACATCCCAGAAGCAAGATTTAATGACAACGGATGTAATTTCAACCTCTTTTCCCTAAACCAGAATAGATGGCAAACATGACATCTTATCTACATGGCCTTTGTGCTTCAAAATATCTTGACGAGTTCTATAGGATGCATAAAATTCTCTTACCAATTAAGGGAAGTAAGGACCTGGAACCTTAGAAAATTGGTCCCTCACCCATTTATTGACCTGCTCTGTTATATTGGGAAAGTCACCCTTGAAGGAATCTATATAAAACCCGGATTCTTCAGTAATTTCTTGCTTTTCATGAAAACTGAGATAATAAGCTTCAATCCCATCAAGGCTAAATCAGAGTTCTGTTTCTGATGGTTCCTCATTTTGCACAAGATCAAGAGGACTTCCAGATGTTATAGCTCCCATTAGGTCCTTTCCTTTAGCTTTGTTCCTGGATGAAGACATGTTCCTGCAAACAGACGTGAGTACCACAAAACTCAAACAAAAATCTTTGTGTATTTTCAAATAAGGAAGGAAGAAAATACTACAAGAAGTTAACAAAATAAAATGAAATCAAATGCATAAAGAAAAGAATAGCATTAGATGAACTGCTAGCATATGCGTTTCATATGCGAGTCACGAATAAAGGCTCGCAGCTCGCGTGTGGCATTGCCCATGCTAGACAGAATACCTAGTATAGGGCATAAGACATGTTATGGCACATGTTATGGCACATGCATTTTTCATGCGTAAACATGCGGCACGCATGTGATTTCACCCCTGCTTCACAGTGAACTGGAAGTTTCTCCTCCCATATGTGTTACCACCTGCGTTTCACAGGTAAAGACTTACTATGCCCATGTAGAATGCAGGTGGAAAGTAGTGAGACATTTTCAATTCTCCACATTCACTTGCATTGCACATGCGATTCGCAAGGCAACACCTATGCAATGCAGTGCTTAACAGGCCAGAAACGAACTTTAACAACACTAAGGTATAACAAAGCAACAGTTAACAAATTTTTAAGTTATTCGGGTACTTAGACTTCCCCAAAAAACTACAAAATATTATGATACCAAAACATTATCAAGTTACGTATGCTCAACGACTTCCCATAAGAAGGACGTTACCCAATCTATCATCGGGGATATTAAGCTATACGGTAGCATGAGAAACACATACAAATGAAACAATATTCACTCTTACTCAACCAAAAGGCTGACCGGACAATTCATGATTGAATATACTACTCAAGAGCACAATGATTCACAATCTTAGCCTAATCACAGTAATATTTCAGCAAACCTATAGCAATTACAATTTTCCCTTAAGAACGACATCACCCAATCTTTCATCGGGCAAAATCATGCATTACCAACAAGTGAATTGCTCAGACTTTACCCCAAACTCAAAATTTTAGGCTAAAAATCAATACAAACAACATGCATAATCATAAAAATAAGATCTACCAAGTTTTTCACATCCATAACAATAATAAGCCCCAAAATTTAGGTTCAAAAATCAGATCTCAAGCACAAATATAATATGGTAGAACTTGGGTAGCATTCTTCACTAATAATACTCCCAAAACACTTAAAAATAATTATTTAACGTAGAAGAGCATACCACAAGTGAAGAAGATGGAGTGAGGAGTGAAAATTAAAGCTTTGAAGGCCTACAATGGTGACCCACAAAATATTTCTATCGAAAAAAGTGTGCAGCGGCGACAGTTCCTATAATGGAGCAGTGGAGAAGAAGGGTTAGAAAGTGGGGAAGAGTTTGGAGAGTTGAGGGAGTTTTTGGGAGAGATTTTTAAAGTTGGGAGGAGTTGTAATGGTGGAGCAAGAGTGAAGGGGCGGTTCAAGAGTTAGAAAGAAGAGAAAGTGATGTGGGTCGCGTCTGGGTCAGGTCAGGTTAATGGGTAGGTCAACAAATTTAAAAATCATAACTGCACCTGGGGTGCCACATGAGTTTCACCCTTGGAGACTTGGATTTCACATGTGGTTCCGCAAGTGACGTTTAATAGCCAATTCATGCCAGTGCACTAGTTGGGACCTATGATGGCACGTGCGTGCCGCGGGTTTGCATGTGCAATTTGACCTTTGCTTTGCAGGTGCCTTGCTATTTTCCAGTTTTCTTCATTTCACTTCCTATGGGATGCAACGCCACCTGCATCCGCGAGTTGGCACATGAAACACGCATGCGTGTTGCATACATCCTCTCTGATAATTTTTCACACTTAGCCATATTTCAATCTCCATGCATTCCTAAAACAAACCAAAAACAACAAAAAGGTGAAGTAAATAATTCAAAAACACCTGGGTTTCCTCCAAAGAAGCACTTGATTTTATGTCATAGCACGATGATAGTACCTCAAGTATCAATCATTTCTCGGGGTCATGCCAATGTGATTGGCACAATCCTATCCAAAACTCTAGAAGTACTTCCTCAAGATATTGATCAATCATCTTTTTGCTAAACTAACAACATGATGTGGGTAATGGGAGAGTGTCATTAGGACCCATGTACAAATCCACCAAGCTTGGTGGTTTAGGAATGACAACTTCTCTGGGGCCCTTCTTCCCTCGATAATCATAAAAAACAAGTTGATCATTTGGTGGTTCACCTTTAATCCCATCTTCCCAAGGACCTTGAACTAACTTGTCCTTAGTGTCAATCACTGACACGACCCAATATTCATCCGGGGGCTTTATAGGTTGACATACATTGAACATGACTTCTTTGCTCTCCACCCAAAATATGAGTTCTTCTAACTCCACATCAATGGGAGCCCTACCGGTGGACAAAAATGGGAATCCCAAAATTATAGGCACCTCTAAGTCCACATCACAATATAAGCACC
Source organism: Jaltomata sinuosa (assembly GCA_003996215.1). Lineage (NCBI taxonomy): Eukaryota > Viridiplantae > Streptophyta > Magnoliopsida > Solanales > Solanaceae > Jaltomata > Jaltomata sinuosa. Next base: position 6,995 of record QJPP01005883.1, on the reverse strand, counting down.
ACGATGTCCACGGGGAGTATAAATTTGTCCACTTTACTGATACATCAAACAAGATACCTACCAGTTAGTTTATCGAATGATCAACCATTAGCAATCGCATAGGGGTTTGCTTTAGAGACCCCAAACACGACTTCTTAATGATCACAAGGGGCATCAAGTTGATGCTTGTCACAAGATCGCACAAGGCCTTTTTGAACAAATAAAGACCAATAGTGCAAGGAATGGTAAAAGCGCCCGGATCTTCTCCCTTGAGGGCCGATTAGCTTGTCATGACTTCACTATAATTGTGGGACACTTCCACCATCCCCATATCAATCACTCTCTTCTTTTTTGATACCTCCTTCATAAATTTTGCATAGCCCTACATTTGCATTAGAGTGTCAACCAAAGGAATGTTTATAGATAATTTTCTGAACATGTCCACAAACTTCTTGAATTGATTATCTTCCTTTTTCTTGATCAACCTCAGAGGATACGGAGGAGGACATTTAGGCAATGACCTTAGCTCACTCAGGGTTTGCTCCTCCTTCTCCTCTTCTATATCAATTGCAAATTGAGGAGGCATTTCAATGTATTACCTCTTCTTATTTTGTCTTTCATCATCAACAATCACGTTGGGTGAACTAAGATTCACCCTAATCTCCAGATTTGCAACATAAATCTTTTCAATATCGACCTCTTTTGCTAGCTTCTCACTCTTTTCAAACAAACCTTATTTTGTTGGTTTTCTTAAACCATCGAGCATCCTTCTGCTTTGTGTGACAATTGCCATCACATGGCCATTATATTTTGGATTTTCAAGAGTATCACTAGGAAGGGTACCCTTCAATCGGGTGTATATTTGGGCTTATAGGTGGTTCATTTGATCCTCCAAGTGCTTTATTGAAGTGGAATATGAGGTCATGGTATGGTGAAGGGTAGACACACAACTCTTCAAGTCTTTCACTCCATTGTCCATAAACTCTACCCTTTTAAACACACGCGAAAACATGTCTTTTATCTTCAAACTATTGGGGTCACTAACATTTCGTTGGAATGGAGAAACATCTACCTTGGGTGGAGGAACATATGGGTTAGCAATTTGGTGATTATAGCGATCACCATCTCTTTCACGATCTCTCCATGGGCCATCATGGCCCCTACTTTTCTCACAATCTCTCTATTGATTACATCTCATAGTTCCAACCTTGATTCTCATTCCGAGGTCACCAAGGGCCTTGATTTTCACCTTGGTACCCAAGAAGAGAACCCACCATCAAATAACAAGATTCTTCCTTCATCGATGCATTGATACCACCCTCATCATGGCTTTTAGAACCATAAGCTCCTATGGTGATTATGCTCTTAGTTTTGGAACCCATCATGTGCTTGGCTAACAACTAAACTTGGGTCATCATTTTGGCCATAACTTCATCTCATTCTTCCTCTTTCCTTATCATTTCATTGGTTATGACATAGGAGGTGACACCCGATGTAACCTCGGTCTCTTTTATGTGTCATGCTCTATTTGTCTTTGTCATTCTATCCAAAATTATTGAAGAAAGACCATAAGTTTGATCTATGATAGAGCCACCCTCAATATTGTTAGCCATTGACTTTTTCATTTAATCTAGTGCCTGATAACAGTTTTGTCATAGAACCCCATCTGGTAGCCCATGTTTGGACATAGCAACAACTTTTTCTTGAACCTTAACCACACCTCGTGCAATGGTTCATCATACAATTATCGAAACTTTGTGATTTCATCTCACAATTGCAACATCCTTGAAGATGGGAAGAACCGGTCTAAGAAAGCCTCAACTAACCCATTCCATGATGTGATTGATCCCTCGGGTAGCTCTTCTAGCCACGTGGTTGCCTCTCCCGTGAGAGAGAATGGAAATATCCGAATTCAGATTGATTCTTTACTAATATTTTGAATGTTGAAGGGCTGGAAAATCTCAATAAATGTTTGAATATGTTGGTTTGCATTCTTATTTGCCAGCCCGCCAAGCAATCCTTTCATTTGTATTAAATGCAGCATCGTGCTCGTCATGTGTTAGACTACATTTCTAACAATGGGAGTTAGTCGTATGGCACCTGCGTCACCATTAACATCAGGCTCATCCTCCACATTCATGAAGCCATCCATGTTGTGTTGCTCGCTAGTGTGTCTCATAAGTTACATGTTCACAACACCAAAGACAACAAAAAATGTAAAAAGAGAAGAAGATGCTAAACTAAAGTGAATCAACAGACAATAAATGAAAAATCAAAATCCACTCTTCGGCAATGGCTCCACTTTTGAGTGACGTAAAAAAAACTCTCTCGAAGGAGGTGGCTACAATCATTGAGAAAAACAATAAGTAACCCAATGCGAGGTCAGGATCGAATTCACATAGATTGATACGATGATTCGCCACTAACTGTCAAGTTGATTCACGAGAGCAAGCATAGTGTTCAAAATAAATCTGGGGGAAATAGTTTGGGAACTAAAATTTGAATTGTAACAAAATAACAATGTAAACATGATTGTTTTTTTATCAAGATTGGAAGTTGTGGGTGTTCTTTCGATGGGGTCATGTAATGGGATAAGGGTTGATTATTCAAGTAAATTCTCAATTATGAGTACAAGTAGCCTTGGTTCAAGTTATACTTATTAATTTTTCAATCCACTAAGCATATATACTATGGTCTCTTTCGAACCCCATAGTTGAATAATAAACCAACCAATTGGTTTAGGTGAGTTAGGCTATTTATAGCCCCAACTCTTAGGTGAGAATTTGCTAAATCAAGCTATTTCTAGCCTCAATTTTTGGTAGAAATTCCAAATCCCCACTATTGAATCCTTACCAAATTAATGAACTTCTTCTTCAAGAAAGCACACAATTAGTAATCTAAATTAATGTTTGCAACCATAAAATTTATAATGAAATCATGAAGGATTCAATAGACCCGTGTCACGCCCCAAACTCGGGGGTTCAACTTGCACCTAATGCCAAAACTTAGGCCAAAGCTGACCCTGTTGAACTATTTTCCAATGGTGCATAGCAACCACACACAATCAAGAAAACAATCAAGTATATACCAACTTAAAAATTAGCCCTCGGCCGGCAAGGCCCCTGTCAATAGCTCTAGAAAGAAGACAACTACTCCCAACAGTTCATATAAATCAATAAGCACATAGCACATAAGTCCTGTTTGGGACGTCGAGGCTGCCATGATATCTAGGAAAGAATAAATGCTATGCGGCTGTCAAGGCCACCATGATCTCTATATAAGAACTAAAAACATGTATACACAATGTAAACTAGGCAAATGAACTGCTAAACTGCCAACAAAACAACAAGAAGGCCCAATTGGCTAATAAGCTACAACTAATAAACATACAAGGCCAAAATAACCACCATCGTAGCTATGCAACCTAACTTACTAGTTTGCAAGCCTCTATGAATACAATACTTGGTGGGACAGGGCCCCAGCCTATCCAAAAAGCTATAAAAACAAAAAGGGCAAGCCTATGAGACTCTGGCAACCCCTGGAAGGAAAGGAGTCAACCAACCCACTGAAAGCTCAGCTATGCTACCCGATAGGTCTGTCTAGTCATCGCTCAAAACCTGTAGGCATGAATGCAGTTCCCCCAGGCAATGGGGCGTTAGTACAAAATAATTTACAGAGCATGTAAGGCAAAGTGAAAACTAAAACTGAAGTGTAGGGATTGAACAAAAGGTCAGGAGTAAAAAAGAAATACAATAACTTACCTTCATGCAATAAGATACCATCTAAAACAATAACCTTACCTGGAACCCATAAGTTTAGTAGGTACAAACAACATACAATCGCCATCAGTCCTAAAAGGAACAAACAGTCGCTAAATACTCATAATGACCCCCTTACCTGGACCCCAGTGATAATTTGATTTGAACTATTTGATTGTACATATGTCGTTAATCACTGCAAATCTAAGGCTCCGTGGTACCATATATGTGCTGACCCATAGGTACAGCGTACTGATCTCGTAGGTAAGTTTTACCCAGCCTAATGACATGGTCTTCCTGGCCCGAAGGCACGGTAATATAATGTAACTGCTGCCCCGAAGGTACAACTTGCCAATCCCGTAGGTATGGTATTCTTGGCCCGAAGGCACGGTAATATAATATAACTATTGCCCCATAGGTACAATCTGTCTATCCCATAGGTATGGTCTGCCTGGCTCGAAGGCCCGATAATAGTAACTACAATATAGGCTCCAAAACCCTGCAGTGTTAATGTCTGCTGAGGCCAAAACAAGCTCGTAGGAGGAAAAAAGATGATTAAGACAACACAATAATGTCATGTAATCACATATGACCTCAATACAATCATAACATTCTTTTCTAGGCCGCAAAATAAGGAATAGAGGGCTGCTGATAGTCCCTATATAATGCTGTGGGGCAAAACTCGATACTATAAGGCCACTAGTCAAATAACGATGTTACACATGCTATACAAGCTTTGGACTTAAATGTCATGCTAGAAAGTAAAAAGGAAGCCTTAACATGCCTTTCAACCAAAGCCCTAAAGGTGTTGCTATGAAGCTTGACCAACCAAATATAATGTAACAAATGTGAGAATCAACAAGGATGCAAGAACGAGCCATAACCAATCGATAAGGAATCAGTGTCACAGTCGCGACCATCCAAGTACAAAACATAAAATGAGGCTACTAACAATAATAAACAACAGCTAAATACAACAACAATATGGTAACCACATCTCGAAGGAGCGACGAGCTCCCGAGGCACTATTTTAAGGCGTACTTTATGTCATTCAATCCAACAACCATCTTACATGACTCTCATAAGAATCAAACCAACACCCAGTCCCTACAACACCTTAACACTATCATTACACAATAATAATAACCAAATGTAATAAGATAAAGGGGCTGTCCAAAGCCATGGTATCTAAAATACTACCTTGTTACTCGAAAAGCTGTAAAAATAATACTAGAATATGTAATTACGAAGGAAGGTCGAAGGGGAATATATTCTTGATAAAAACCTTTGAAATATCAGATTAAACAATATGCCTCTTTGAAGTAACAACAGCCGAAGCTAAAATCAATAAGAAACTACTACAAGTCATCGGCAACTACAACTTTTCGTAAGTAGAAGCTTAGAATCTCGATTCAATAAATAGATAAGTGTATGGGATCCTTACCTTGCCAATATAACTCCATAGCAACTGAAACATACTCAAAAACCAGGAGTGATCTCGTTGCCACAACACCCAGGAAGACACGCCACAGAATCGATGGGACAAACTACACCAAAATGACGAGCTCTTGACATAGAGTAACTTTTGTTATCCTTCTGAATAGGAAGCATCAAGGTCCATGGATTATTTAGGGGCTTTCTATATGTTTTTAAGTAGTTTTTTGGGGAATTTTATGATCTAAAATGAAGGGAAATCAGCTTATATAAAGCTAAACCGACTTGGGGCTAGGGGGCCCACCTTGACGTGCATGTTTATGAAGTCTTATAAAAACATAAATATCTCTCTATTCTGAAGTTGTATGGACGAATGGTTTAGTGAGTTGAAAACTAGACTCGTAAATCTTAAATTTGGTAGGTCGGGAGCCTTCTAACTCTTTATATATTGGAAGAAAATTGTCAAGACATTTTACCCAAATTTTCAGGGAATTTCTTAACGGAATTTACAATAACTTTCTCTTACTTTTATTTTGCAACTTGCTTGACTTCAAAACTTAACATACAACCATTGTGTATTAAAAATACTTCATAAAATATCCTTCTTACATATTAAGAACTCTTAGTCTTACACCAAAAGTACAAGTGAATCCGAAGTTCAAACGGGCGAGGTGTTACAACCCGCACATAATAATTAATTATAAATCCAAATAATCAACACCCATTCTCAAATTCAAATACCCATAATACACACACCCCTAGAATTGAATTTATCTACCCATGATGAAGGAACAAGAGAATATACCAAATGAGATTTCAATAATTCCATTCATTCTTCAATAACTAGCTTCAAATTCCAAGCTCAAGTATCAACAATGGTGTTTTTCACTACAAAGAAGAAGAAAACTTGTACTCTAAGGTGTACTATACTCAATACTCAATTGGGAATTGAAAAACTCCTGTATATTCCTTGCAAAAATCTCAAAAGGGTTTTGGAAGATTCTCGATTATGCCACAACCAATCTGGACCATATTTCTCTTCGAGCCACTTGCAAAGTCATGTGCGAAGGTACTTGCGGTTGCCCATGGTGTCACGACCCAATTTCTCGGTCATGATGGCACCTACAACCCCCGGTAGGTGAACCAATCCCCGTAACCCAGAACAGTTAGTAATTGGCTACTATCTAACAAATAAGAGAACAAGACGAAGAGAACAGATAAAAGGACTATAAATATATACATATGCGGAAACTAAACCAAACCCCAAGACCTGGTATCATAGTATAGAGCCAAACTACATACATGGAGTGCAAATAAACCAAAACTATATATACAGATGTCTCTGAATGGTAATAGAGTATATGAAGCAAAAGAATAAAACTAAAGCTATAGCTCCGATCAGCGCCAAGAGCTCCCCCTCAGCCTGAAGTAGTCTCCAACAGATCTCCAAGCACGAATCACAACGGTCTAACGGCGATGGCCCCCGCTAGGATCTGCACCCAAAGATGCAGGGGGTAGGGGTGAGCACCAAATGCGAAGCATAAGGTACCCAGTAGGTATCATAGGCCGACTAGGCACCTATAAGATAAAAGTGTAGTAATAGACAGAATAGAAGCAAGCAGTCACAGAAATCAACGAAAGGTACACAGGAACTAGCCTAGAGGGAAATCAACAAAACCACATGTGAGGCTAGTAAGCAGAATATACACACCATAGGTACAGGTGAAAGTAAGAAACAACGCACCTGGGGTCCTTGCAACAACAGTGTATACAAAATAAGTTTACGAAATAGACGGTATACCGGTAACCTCAAGTGTAAGAAGA
>QJPP01005882.1:0-30776 GCA_003996215.1 Jaltomata sinuosa | reverse complement strand
ACTTAGAGTTGGCGGCGGTAGTTTTCGCCCTCAAGATCTCGAGGCATTACCTATATGGAGTTCACTGTGAGATCTTCACCGATCACCGTAGTCTTCAGTATATCACGAGTCAGCGAGAGTTGAACTCAAGACAGAGGAGATGGGTCGAGTTACTGAAGGACTATGACTTCACTATTCTGTATCATCCGGGCAAGGCAAACGTGGATGGGTAGCCTAGCTTCTCTTTCAGTTTCAGAGCGGCCGTTGGCCTTGGACATCCAGTCCTTGGCTAACCATTTGGTTAGGCTTGAACTGTCGGATCCTAGGAGAGTTCTCGCCAGCATTGAGGTTCGTTCTACCTTGATTGATCAGATTCAGAGCCGTCAGTTTGAGGATCAGCAGTTGTGTGATCTTCGTGATCAGGTTGTTCAGGGTGAGATCAGTCGGGCTACTCTAGATTCAGATGGGGGTCTGAGGTATGATAGTCGCCTTTGTGTTCCGAGGGTTAGTGATTTGATTCAGTTGATACTTCGTGAGGCACATTGTACTAGATATTCCATTCACCCTGGCACAACAAAGATGTATAGAGACTTGAGGCAGCTTTACTGGTGGAGTGGTATGAAGCGGGATATAGCAGAGTTCGTATCTCGGTGCTTGAACTGTCAGCAGGTTAAGTTCGAGCACATGAGACCTGGTGGTTTGATGCAGCGACTTCCCATTCCTGAGTGGAAGTGGGAAGGGATTACTATGGACTTCGTTGTTGGTTTGCCTCGTACTTCTCAGAGGTTTGATTCCATATGGGTGATTGTTGATAGGCTGACTAAGTCAGCACATTTCTTGCCGGTTCAGACTTCTTATGGTGCAGAGAGGTTAGCTCAGATCTACCTTCGTGAGATTGTTCGGTTGCACGGGGTCCCAGCTTCTATCATTTCAGACCGCGGCACCCAGTTTACATCTCAGTTCTGGAGGGCTATTCAGCGAGATTTGGGTACAGAGGTTCATCTTAGCACCGCTTTTCACCCTCAGACAGATGGCCAGTCCGAGAGGACTATTCAGATTTTGGAGGACATGCTTCGAGCCTGTGTTCTTGACTTTGGAGGTTCTTGGGATCAGTTTGTTCCCTTTGGCAGAGTTTGCTTATAATAATAGCTTCCATTCGAGTATCGGCATGGCACCTTTTGAGGCTTTGTATGGCAGGCGTTGCAGATCACCGGTAGGTTGGTTTGATGGTTTAGTGCTGGGCCACAGAGCACAGATTTGCTTCGAGATTCCTTAGACCGAGTCCGAGTGATTCAGGACAGACTTCGGGCAGCTCAGAGCAGGCAGAAGAGTTATGCTGATCGTAGGCTTCGTGCCTTGGAGTTTAGTGTCGGTGACTTGGTGTTTCTCCGTGTATCACCCATGAAGGGCGTGATGAGATTTGGTAGGCGGGGCAAGCTTAGCCCCAGGTACATTGGGCCGTTTGAGATTCTGCAGAGGGTTGGTAGCGTTGCCTATCAGTTAGCCTTACCTCCGATGTTTTCAGCTATACATCCTGTGTTTCATGTTTCGATGTTGCGTCGGTATGTCCCAGATGAGTCTCATGTGTTGCAGTGGGATTCAGTTCAGTTGGATGAGGGTTTAGCCTTTGTTGAGGAGCCGACAGCTATTTTGGCCAGAGATGTTAGGAGATTGAGGTCTCGAGAGATCCCGGTTGTTAAGGTTCAGTGGTGGCACCGTCCAGTCGAGGAGGCTACCTGGGAGACCGAGAGAGATATGCGGGATCAGTATCCGCAGCTATTTTAGCCTTCAGGTACCCCCTTGACCTTGACTTTCGAGGACGAAAGCCCTTTTTAGTAGTGGATGATGTAATGACCCTTCCGGTCATTTCCACGTTTAAGTTTGAAGTCAAGCAAATCGACAAAAGATATCGTAAGACCTTTAACAATTTTCTGAACTTTGGGTCAAATGTGTCGGGGCTTTTCTCCCAATATATAAAGAGTTAGAAGTCCCCCGAAATACCAAATCGAAGGTCTACGAGTCTAGTTTCCAACGCACAAAACCGCACGTCCAAATAATCTCGGAGCAGAGAGTTATGACTGTTTTACCGCGGACTGTCTGGCAGAAAACGGGTTACGAACCGGGTCGCGAATCGGGTCGGGTTTAACCCGATTTAAGCTTCAATTTTACGTTTTAAAATGCCATTTCAGTTCCGAAACAGTGATAAAATATAAGGGAGGATCCCGAGATAATTCTTGAATATCAAAATCGTGCGTAGGCGAATTACGAGCCTAAACTTAAGAATTTTATTAGTATCGTGCGTATATTTGAAATATTATTTAAAAAGTAAATTTGGTAAAAAGTATATTATTATTACCTTTTCAAAATATTTTAAAAGGCTTATGAAAAATATGTTTGGTACGATATAAGTGTTTACGTATTTATTTTATAAAGTTTTTATACTCCGTAATATTTTAACGGAGATAGTAAATTTAATTATGTTAAAATTTATTATTATAATATAGTAGGTTTTATTGGAAATGATTTTCTAATAATTATGGTATATTTAAAATACTATAATTATTTTACCACGAATTTATGCAATACCCGAATATATATCTAACGGAGGGGAATTGGTTGCCACCTCCACCCCCACGTGTAAGTGGAAGGTGAAGGCAGCATTATAGGGTTGAAAGGTGGCAGCATTTACACTAATTATATATTAGTGATTGCTGAAAGTTATATACATAAAAGTATATATTACTGATTGCATACAATTATGCACAGTATTAAATACTCATTCACGTGAGAGGTTTTGTTGGGAGAAAGATATATTTGATAAAGTAAATCAATTATCTTGTCAAGTTATTCCTTCCCAAATTCGATTCCGATTCCGATTTAATTTTGGATTCTCTCGGAGTGGCTCGAGCTTGGACATCGTGTTCCAGCAGCTTGTCGTCGGACGACAGGTAGGTTACGGTTTAATTTCCCCAGACTCCGTATATATAGAATAAAATTGTATTAATGGGCATCCTTGGGTTGGTTTATTAGGTTGGTACCACAGACCTTGACCGCTTTATTCATGTCCGCTATTTTTATTCCTCCGTTGTTTGTAGTATTTGGGATATATTTTATTTACCCTTGTGGTCCTGCGAGGCCTTATTGACTCTGGAACATAGACGGTGGGATTTTGGGAATGTCCGCGAGTCCCGGGCATAGAATTATCCTTCTAGGCTGGTTATGCTTGCTGAGTAGCTGTGGGCCTGTGCAGGGTCGGTAGGTTGATTGTAAGCTGTTGAGCAGCTATTGTTGTGTGTGAGCATATCATTTCCATGCATATAAAGAGGTTTTATCGATGTTTTACAGTGGTTTTGGCTTTGGGCCTACTGACACTGTTTTCTAAACCTTGCATGGCCCGGGGGGCCGTTTTTGATGGAAATGATTTGGAAATGGTTGATTTCACTTGTGGTTTAAATTATCAGTTTTACGATTATCACTAGACTCGGCAGGGCCGGAGTGCTAGTTGAGTTTTCTTACTACTTGAGATGATTTTTTTAGCCTCGGTTGGACCGAGCACCTGAGATGACTTTTTGCTGTTTAGACCCGGCGACGCCCGGGCACCCTTGGAGGGGTTTTTCAGATATTTTCCTACTATTTTTTAGTCCTGGACGGGGTCTGGGCATGCATATTTGAGACTGGTTCTATATCTTGATATTGAGACTGGGACTCTATCTTGATACATGTTCTGATACTGAGATATGGTATGGGGTCGAGGACCTCCATGGACCTTGCTATCCGGGCCAGGAGCTACGAGCTGCGTGTGCCGGAAGAGGGGTATACGGGGGAGTAGAGGTATACGGGCAGAGACCTTCCATGGAACCTACCTGCTGGGCCGGATCGGCGCCGGAGGAGGTACATACAGAGATACTATGGCACTTGAGATCTTCATGCATCATATCATTCATGGTTTGAGGTTCCACCCTTGTTTGCTGTTTGCTGATTGTACGCTCCGGTAGTATGGGATGCCGGAGGGTTTGTTTTCACTTGTTTGTGTTCCTCGGTTGTATGGGCGGCCGAGGGACTGTAGGTAGACTTTTGCTATTTACTTACAGAGTTGTTCTCTATTAGGGATGAGTATGAGATTGATTACTGCTAGACTGTTAGTTTCTGGATTTGAGATTGTTATGATTAGTTGGGTTGATTCATGTTTTGAGCATGCCTATTATTACTCTTTCTCTCTTCTTCTTACACTTGAGGTTACCGGTATACCGTCCATTCTGTAAACTTATTTTGTATACACTGTTGTTGCAAGGATCCCAGGTGCGTTGATTCTTACTTTCACCTGTGCCTTTGGTGTGTATATTCTGCTTACTAGCCTCATCTGTGGTTCTGTTGATTTCCCTCTGGGCTAGTTCCTGTGTACCTTTCGTTGATTTCTGTGACTACTTGCTTCTATTCTGTCTATTACTGCTCTTTTATCTTATATGTGCCCAGTCGGCCTATGATACCTACTGGGTACCTTATGCTTCGCATTTGGTGCTCACCCCTACCCCTGCATCTTTGGGTGCAGATCCTAGTGTGGGCCATCGCCGGTAGATCGTTGAGATTCGTGCTTGGAGATCTGTTGAAGACTACTTCAGACTGAAGGTGGGCTCTTGGCGATCGGAGCTTAGCTTTAGTTTATCTTTTGCTTCATGTACTCTATTTCCATTCAGAGACATCTGTATATATAGTTTTGGTTACTTGTACTCCATGTATGTAGTTTGGCTCTGTACTATGATACCAGGTCTTGGGGTTTGGTTTAGTTTTCCGCATTTATATATAATTACATTCATATTATCTATTTTATTCGTCTTGTTCTCTTATTTGTTAGACAGTAGCCCATTACTAACTGTTCTGGGCTACAGGGATTGGTTCGCCTACCGGGGGTTGTAGGTGCCATCATGACCGAGAAATCGGGTCGTGACACGTATCTACCCATGTACCTCTCCTACGACGTACACCCCTTATCTAGCACACGTAGCCCAAGGCCCCTGATCTTGGATTGACAGGGTCCATGGAGGTCTACTCGTCGACCACATACATCTCCTAGCAATCTCAAATAGTAGCTTAAAACTCAAAACCTCATAGTATATGCCCGGGATAGAATTGGGTCTAAAATACAGTAGTAAAATTCTCAATAACCCTCTCAAAGGATTCCCAAATGATACTTGAGTCTAAATCAGTAGTAAAAGACTCAATAACCCTCACAAAGGATGCCCGAAGAATACCCAGGTCTAAATCAATAGTAAAAGTCTCAATAACCCTCTCACAGAGCCTATCTGCGTCTAAATTAGTAATAAATCAAGTCTAGTGCTACGGCCCTACTGAGCCTAGTATCAGTAGGAAATCAAGTCTAGTGCTATGGCCCTGTCGAGCCTAGTATCAATAGGAAATCAAGTCTAGTGCTACGACCCTTCCGAGCCTAGTAGTAATAGGAGAAATCAAGTCTAAAATCATCCAAATCCAATTTTATAATCATTTATACCTAAAATGGCCCCCCTGAGCCATGCAAGGTTTAGAAAACTATTTATAGTAGGCCCAAAGCCAAAACAGTGATAAAACATACAGGGAAAAACCTTTTTCATGGATTATATACTTGCACACAAATATAAATTAGCCCAATGGCTCACAAATATTCCTACCGATCCTTCACAGGCGCAATGATAAGTTGGTATTCTACCTACTTATTTATCTTCTAATCATATGCCTTTGCTAGTATAAAGTTGATAAATAGTGCAATTTGACACAAATTTCTTCTATTTTATAGGTTTCAGTGTTTCAGAAGTGTTCGGGAATGATTCGAGTGAAAACATCTCAAATAGGAGCTAAAAGGATCTGCTGATCACTGACACCAAGTTACTCATCGCGACCGCGAGAGTGAATAAAGCGACCGCGATGCATAAGCAGAGAGTTAAAACTACGCGATTGGAAAATGAAGCCCCGCGACCGCATGGAGGAAGAAGTCAAAACTATGCGACCGCGAGGTAGAGACCATACGACCGCGTGGAGAGAAAACATAGAACCTAGCGATCGTGAAGCTTTATCACGCGACCGTGATGAAGGCATCATCAGCTATAAGAAAAATTTAGAAATTCCCACTTTTGGAAGCCCTAATTGATATAAAACTCTTCTCAGCCATTTTTGGAATCTATCTTTGGCTATTCTCACAACTTTTCGCAATCTAGGAGAGCAAGTTCATTAACCTACACCATAGGAGTAAAGATTTGGATGCAATATATTGTAAAATCTAAAACCCCAATCTTCAACTCTTGTTCTTACTTGCTAATTTGTAGGATTTAATTGTTGAATTGAGACTTGGGATGTATTAGAGATAATGCTTACTTTTGGTTTTTAATTCTAAATCTTGTGCTTTCTCTTGATTTATCATTTGGGTCTATTGAATCCTCCATGCTTGAATCTATAGTTAATGGTTGCAAACATTGACTTAGCTTACTAATTTGGTTTTTTTGCTTGAGAGAGAATTTCCTTAAATTCGGGAAGATTCAATAGTGGGGATTTGGGGTTTTCACTCTAGATCAAAGCTAGAGATAGTTTGGTTGTCGAAAACTCCCATCTAAGAATTGGGGCTAGAAATAGCCCAATTTACCCAAGTTGATTTGGTTGTTTTATTTCTCACTCGTGGTGGTTCGAGAGAACACGCGAGATATATACTTTATTGGTCAAAAGACGGTTAGGCATCCTTCTAACCAAGACTACCTAATTGTTAAATCGGGTGTAAGTCTTGTGAATCAAATTCCCATTCCCAATTCTCCCTTGTTGTCCTTGCTTGGTGAAAGCAAGGAAACCCATTGATCAATCTATATTTTATTTGATTTTCTTTTATCTTAAGTTGTTGTTCCTAAACCCCACCTCCATTTTAGATATCTTTCCCCCTTTTTCGTTAATTGAACTTCAATAAGTTGCTTAGATTCTTTATTAGCTCGATCGCGACTACATTGTTCTCTGTGGGTATGACCTCGACATCCATTAGGAATATAAATGTATTTTTCTCTAACGATCGCCGTGACCTCCAACTTGGGGAGCACCATTTGAGCATTACCAAAAATGGCACCATTGTCGGGGAACAATTTGGTGTATTGAGTTAGTTTAGAATTTGAGTTTACTTACTCTAGTTCAAATTTTGTGAATAGTTGTTTTTTTGTTTAGTTTTATTTTGTTGATGGCATCATGGCATATCTGAATGCTAATAATGTTGATGGTTGCATCCCAGTTTATATTCCCAACTATTGTATTTATTATGAAGGACCCCACCTTGGACAAAGGTGTAGAATTGGCCCTAGGAGAGGAAGGTATTCTCCTTCTCGCTCCTATGATGGGTGCAATTGTGATTTGTGTGGTGGTCGTGATGGACATTAGAGAGAATACCCCAATGATGATCGTACCCCTCCCCCCTTTTGTGCTAACAATGTTGCTAGTGGTGCCTGTGGCCTTGATAGGAACCATGACTTAGCAAGAAAATACGGCATATGTGTCAAGCTCCAAACCCTCTTGGCCTCGCTAGAAACCCAAGAGGAGAGTGTGCAATCCATAAAGCAAGGCTTTGTGGATGCAAGGGATAAAGAAGAGTAAAACACAAGGGAGGATCATGAATTGAAGGTGGTGTGGCAACCAACTACCCCATATGTGGGTCATGATGTCATGACATCTCAAAGTGAGGATGTTGTGAATGAGGCAAGCTTGAAAGTGGAGACGCCCAAATCCCCTTCCAACTATTTTTTTACCTTAAGTTCGATTGAATAGATGAAAGTCGAAGTAATCAGGTTTTTGGAACACCTTGGAAGGAGGATGGATGAAGGTTTATCCAGTTTTGAGTTTGTCGTGGAAAAAAAGCAAAGCATCCTTCCTCACTTGAAGGCTAAAAAGTGCAGAATGTGAAATCAAGAGAATGGCCTTCTCATGTTCATACCTTCACCCGGGATTGTCACCGGAAATTTGATTCAAGTTTGGGTCGAAAGTTCAAATCTTTCAAGTGGAGATCCAAATGGTGAAGTAGCTTGCGTCGCGACGTTAAATTGTGCACTTGATGGGAGGCAACCCATCATTTTTATGCTTTACTTCACTTTTTATTTCTTTTTAGTGTGTTTTTAGGTGCACAAAGGAATGAGAAGAGGAACTAAGTGTTGAGAAGCACCAAAAATATCTCTGACAAACATGCTTTTTACACCGGGAAGAGTGCCCATTGCACATGTCATCGCATAATCAAATAGTGAACTGATAAAAAACATGGCCATGTGTGAACATGGTGCATTTCACACCTCCCAAAGTGCCCATAGTACTCGGCTTCGCACGTCATAATAGTGCACTGTGCGAAAGTTCTAAAAACTCTGATGATGCTAAGGCATCGCGATCGCAAAACCTGACACTTGCAATCCAGATGAGGTAAATTCTTCCTGACTCTTCATTACCACGTGAACACTTCGCGATCGCGTGGAGTTGGGTGATTTTAACTCATCGCAATCGCATGATAAAGCCTCATAACTGCGAGGCACTGAACCATTTCCAGGTAATAAAAAATAAGAGTAGCAGTTTCAAAAGAAAAAAATTACTTTGAAACTTGGCTTCTTTTCTCTCCTAAGGCTAGAATACAATCTACCATCAACTTCAATTTTGTAGAATATTTGCAACTTCGCAGGTATGATCTCCATTTTCTCTTCTTGGATGCGCCCTTGTCGGGCTTGTTTGTTGCTATGGATAGAATTGATTGTTTTGGTTGTTAGTTTATTTTCTTGTAGCTTCTTAGATTATTTGTTTTTTTCCTTTTATAGTAGGTATGATGGACGTTTTGGAGCCAAGGGAAGTCTGAGTACTCGTTAGGCTAGATAGAGCTTGTCAGAGTTGGGAACACAGAATCACATATGTCAATGTGCGAACTGCACGAGCTTCTCACATGTCCATTGTTGGGATGTGCATTGCACGTGCGACCCGCACTTTGGCATGTGCCAATCACATGTGCCTATTGAGTGTGATGGTTGGGTTGACCCACTTTGTGTAGCCATAACGATTTAGATAGATGAATTGGCCCAATAATAGATGTAATGACCCTTCCGGTCATTTCCACGTATAGGTTTTGAAGTCAAGCAAATCGACAAAAGTTATCGTAAGTTCTTTAACAAATTTTCGGAACTTTGGGTCAAATATCTCAGGGCTTTTCTCCCAATATATAAAGAGTTAGAAGTCCCCCAAAATACCAAATCGAAGGTCTACGAGTCTAGTTTCCAACGCACAAAACCTCACGTCCAACTGATCTCGGAGTAAAAAGTTATGACTGTTTTACCGCGGACTGTCTGGCAGAAAACGGGTTGCGAACCGGGTTGCGAACCGGGTCGCGAACCGGGTCGGGTTAAACTCGATTTAAGCCTCAACTTCACGTTTTAAAGCGCCATCTCAGTTCTGAAACAGTGATGAAACATAAGGGAGAATCCCGAGAGAATTCTTGAGTATCAAAATCGTGCGTTGGTGAATTACGAGCCTAAGCCTAAGAACTTTATTAGCATCATGCGTGTATTTGAAAGTATTTTATTTAAAAGTTGAATTTGGTAAAAATTATATTATTATTGCCTTTTCAAAATATTTTAAAGGTTTATAAAAAATATTTTGTTACGATATAATTGTATATGTATTTATTTTATAAAGTTTTTATACATTGTAATATTTTAACGGAGATAGTAAATTTAGTTATGTTGAAAATTATTATTATAATATAGTAGGTTTTGTTTGAAATAATTTTCTATGAATTATGGTATATTTAAAATACTATATTTATTTTACCACGAATTTATGCAATACCCGAATAGATATATATTGGGGAGTGAAATAATTGGATTGACACCACATTAACACGTGGTGTCAATTGCATAAGTCATTGATGACTAAGTGCTGAAGATAGTGGAAAGTTAATCTATCCATTTATACGCTGATGGACTTTGGCATTTTCTCATTTTGCTCACTTTGAAAATATTCAGCAAACTTCAATTTGTTAAAGATCCCTGCTCATTCTTAAAGGCTCATTCACGTGAGTGGTTTTGTTTGTGAGAAAAATATATTTGATAAAGTAAATCAATTATCTACGTCAAGTTATTCAAGCCCAAATCCGATTCCGATTTAGTTTTGGATTTTCTCGGAGTGGTTCGAGCTTGGACATCATTGTTCTAGCAGCTTGTCACCGGACGACAGGTAGGTTACGGTTTATTATCCCTAGACTCCGTATATATAAAATAAAATTGTATTAATGGGTATCCTTGGGTTGGTTTATTAGGTTGGTACCACAGACCTTGACCATTTTATTCATGTCTGCCTACTTTTGTTCCTCCGTTGTTTGTAGTATTTGCAGATATATTTTATTTACCCTTGTGGTCCTGTGAGGCCTTGTTGACTCTGGAACATAGAAGGTGGGATTTTGGGAATGTCCGCGAGTCCCGGGCATAAAATTATCCTTCTAGGCTGGTTATGCTTGCTGAGTAGCTGTGGGCCTGTGCAGGGTCGATAGGTTGATTGTGAGCTGCAGGGCAGCTATTGTGTGTGATCATACCATTTCCATGCATATAAAGAGGTTTTATCCATGTTTTACTGTGGTTTTGGCTTCGATCCTACTGGCACTATTTTCTAAACCTTGCATGGCTCGGGGGGCCCGTTTTTGATGGAAATGATTTGGAAATGGTTGATTTGACTTGTGAGTATTCTTGGGTAAAAGAAAGTAAAATTATGTTTTAAAATACCAGTTTTACTACTACACTAGACTCGGCAGGGCCGGAGTGCTAGTTGAGTTTTCTTGCTACTTGAGATGATTTTTAGCCTCGGTCGGACCGAGCACCTGAGATGACTTTTTACTGTTTAGACCCGGTTACGCCCTGGCACCCTTGGAGGGGTTTTTGAGACATTTTCCTACTACTTAAGTCCTGGACAGGGTCTGGGCATTGCATATTCGAGACTGGGTCTCCATCCTGATACCGGACTTGCTTCCGGACGACATGTTCTGATACTGAGTTTTAGTATGGGGTCTGGGACCTCCATGGACCTTGCCATCCGGGCCAGGGGCTACGGGCTGCGTGTGCCGAAGGAGGGGTATACGGTGGAGTAGAGGTATACGGGCAGTGTCCTTCTATGGAACCTACCTGCTGGGCCGGATCGGCGGCGGATGAGGTACATACAGAGATACCATGGCACTTGAGATCTTCATGCATCATATCATTCATGGTTCGAGGTTCCACCCTTGTTTGTTGTTTGCTGATTGTACGCTCCGGTAGTATGGGATGCCGGAGGGTTTGTTTTCACTTGTTTGTGTTCCTCGGTTGTATGGGCGGCCGAGGGACTGTAGGTAGACTCTTTCTATTTACTTGTGGAATTATTCCCTGTTACGGTTAATTATGAAATTGGTTACTGCTAGACTGTTAGTTGCTGGGTGTGAGGTTGATATGATTAGTTGGACTTGATTCATGTCTCTGAGCATGCTATCATTACTCTTTCTCTCTTCTTCTTACACTTGAGGTTACCGGTATACCGTCCATTTCGTAAACTTATTTTGTATACACTGTTATTGCAAGGATCCCAGGTGCGTTGTTCTTACTTTCACCTGTGTCTATGGTGTGTATATTCTGCTTACTAGCCTCACATGTGGTTCTGTAAATTTCCCTCTGGGCTAGTTCCTGTGTACCTTTCATTGATTTCTGTGATTGATTGCTTCTATTCTGTCTATTACTACGCTTTTATCTTATATGTGCTCAGTCGGCCTATGATACCTACTGGGTACCTTATGCTTCGCATTTGGTGCTCACCCCTACCCCCTGCATCTTTGGGTGCAGATCCTAGCGTGGGCATCGCCATTAGATCGTTGTGATTCGTGCTTGGAGATCTGTTGGGGACTACTTCAGGCTGAGGGTGAGCTCTTGGCGATCGGAGCTTAGCTTTAGTTTATCTTTTGCTTCATGTACTCTATTACCATTCAGAGACATCTGTATATATAGTTTTGGTTTATTTACACTCCATGTATGTAGTTTGGCTCTGTACTATGATACCAGGTCTTGGAGTTTAGTTTAGTTTCCGCATATGTATATATTTACATTCCTTTTATCTGTTCTCTTTGTCTTGTTCCCTTATTTGTTAGATAGTAGCCCATTGCTAACTGTTCTGGGCTACGGGGATTGGTTCACCTACGGGGGGTTGTAGGTGCCATCATGACCGAGAAATTGGGTCGTGACAACTTGGTATCAGAGCTTTAGGTTCACCGGTGTCATCGGTATAGGAGCCAATGTCTAGTAGAGTCCTGCGGATCGGGGCGGAGATGTCCGTACTCAATCTTTGGGAGGCTACAGTGACATTTTAGGAATTGGACTCTTTCATTGCTTCTGTATCGTGCGTTGTACCTTTGAAGTTTCTGGAAATCTCATTTGTTCTACTTCATTCTTCCGTAGATGGTTCGTACGAGATCATCGGCATCACGCGAAGATGAGCCTCCCACTCCAGCTAAGGGTCGAGGACGCCCTCGATCAGTGGCACCTGCTAGGGCTGCTAGAGTGGAGATAGAGCCCGAGAGACATGTGGTTCAGGGGGGAGCGCCAGCTCCAGCGCCAGCTCCAGTACCAGCTCCAGTGCGCACCTCTGTGCCAGCTTCAGCCGAATTACCTGTAGTCGATACACATACGCATAGACCCGTCCTTCTTCTTCACAAACAGAACTAGAGCACCCCACGGAGACACACTAGGCCGGATAAACCCTACACTCAACAGATCCTGGAGCTGATCCTTAAGCTCTCTCAACTCAGCATGTGCCATCCGATATAGAGGAATAGAAATGGGCTTGGTGCCCGGCATGACATCGATACCAAAATCAATGTCATGATCAGGAGAAAGACCCGAAAGATAGAGAAGAAACACATCCAAATACTCGTAAACCATAGTTACCGACTCAAAAGAAGGTGTGATGGCACTAGTATCGCAGACATAGGCATGATAAGCTAAGCACCCCTTCCCAACCAACCGTTGGGCGCTCAAGAAAGATATAACTCCCCTCGGCATGTAGCTATTGACTCCCTTCCATATGATAGGAGGGATACCAGGCATCCGAAGGGTAACAGTCTTGACGAAGCAATCCAAGACCGCATGATAAGAAGACAACCAATCCATGCCAAAGATCACATCAAAATCGACCATATCAAGGACAACCAAGTCAACCTAGGTGTCATAGCCTAAGATAGTCACAACACAAGCCTGATACACCTGATCCACTACTAAAGAATCACCTATGAGAGTAGATACACGCACAGGCACAACCAAGGACTCACAAGTAGACCCCAGACGAGTAGCATAATAAGCAGGTACATACGAGAATATAGACCCTGGATCAAACAAAGTAGAAGCATACTGATGAAAAATGAAGATCGTACATGTGATCATAGCATCTGAAGCCTCAGCCTCTGCCCAGCCTGAAACTGCATACATATGGCCCCGACAGCCATGACCACCTGACCTACTAAACTGAGGGCCACCTCTAGTGCCCTGGGAAGCACCCCTAGCTGGAGGTGCTGGAGCCCTGGGGACCTCAACCATCGGATCCTGTCGCCTAGGATGCTCTACCGATGGACACTCTCTCACAAAATGGCATATCTCACCAAATCAGAACGACCACTATGACTTGTAGACCCTGAATGACCACCTCGGGGAGCAGGAATGAGACTCTGGCTACTCTGACCCTCAGTAGTCTCTAATGCTGCCTAAACAGGCCAGCTTGGCTGGAAACGTTGCTAGTGATGTCCTCTACTATAGTATCCCCTACCGCGGCCCTGTGAACTGCTGAAACTACCCTGATGGGGGGGGATCTTATCGCTGCCCCCTTGGGCCTCACGAACTATACCCTCAATAGTACATGCATGATCAACTATCTCTAGAAAAGATTGACCCGACGCTACCATCCCTTGTGTGGCCAAGTAGAGGTGTAAGGTCAAACCCCGAACAAACCGGCGTACTCTGTCATGCTTAGTGGACAGAATCATAGTGGCGTGTCTGGACAGTTGGTGGAAACAAACCTCATACTAAGACACAGTCATGGAACCCTACTTCAACCTAGCAAAATGATGCATCAGATGCTCCCTTATGCTACGTGGTACATACTTCTCCAAAAAAGCTGTGGAGAACTAATCCCAAGTAAGCAGAGGCGACCCAGTCAGTCTGCAAGTAACATATGAGCTCCACCACTATTTCACTGGACCATCCAGGTGAAACGCGATGTAATAGGCTCCGTGAGATTCAACTAACCCCAAATTATGTAACCTCTCCTGGAAGCTAGTCAGAAACTCATGTGCATCCTCCCTAGAAGCACTTGAAAACCTCGGAGGGCCCAATCTCAAGAACCTACCCAACATCTTCTGCTCCTCAGAAGACATAACTGGCATAGCTGGAAGAGGGGGGCCAACTGCAGGGACCAGTAGTACCACAAATCTGGGAGCCACAGCAACACGCTGTGCTCTTTAACCTTGTGCTACCGGCTGAGCTTATGTTTGAGCTTCACCACGAACCTGAGAATTAATCGGAGTGCTCGACAAAACGGCTGGTGGAATCATACCCTCAAGAAACCCCAATAATCGAACCAAGTTGTCCTGCAATACTGGAGTAGCTACAAAACCTATCAGATGCTGGGGTGACCCCACATGCTCCGGCTCATGCTGAACCTTATATGCTCTAACTTGAGGCTCTGGTGATGGTGATCTACCCCGGGCCTGAGCTGGTGACACAGCCCATGCCTTGCCTTGTCCTCTAGGTCAACCTCTACCCAATCCCCTGGCTGGGGATCTAACTTTGGGGGAAGAGGCCTCGTCTTCACCTGCTGAAGATCTCGTCTGAACCATCTGAGAAGGAGTGAAACAAATATACTTAGGAGTTGATCAAGTCAAGTAAGCACGATAAAGAATCAAATAAAACAAACCTTTCCTAAGGAATGTCCTGTAGCCCCTCGCAAATAGAATACGAAAGTCATCGTACCTTATCCACGAGGCTCTACTAGACACTTGCTCTTGTACCGGTGAGACCGGTGAACCAAAATCTCTGATACCACCAGTAGACAAGCCTATCCCGAAACACATGAAAAGTAGTAAATAATAATTTAACTAAAAAGAAGTGGAAGATATAACAAGAGATAGGGCAAAAAACATATATATACATACCGACATCACAATATACAAAAGATGGCCCTAAAGTGACCGAAAAAGACAAAATGACCCGGACACCAACCTGGACTTGGTGTCACTAGTACAAGAGCGACAAAACTAAGGAGTAGCTATACAGTAACCCCTGTCTATCCAAAATATAAAATATAGACAGGAAGTACAAGATGGAAAGCAAGTAAAGTCTCCAAAGCGCCAGGAGCTCACTGCGATCCGAACAACAATGGGCCTCGAACCACAAGAGATCAATGAGGGTGGCTTGTACTAGGTGTTGCATCAGAAAAAGAGATGCAGAGTGTAGTATGAGTACCAAGACAACGGGTACTCAGTAGGCATCATAGGCCGACCGAGGGCAGAAATGTAATATATAAATATAGATTACAAGAAAGCAGCTAACTATACAGGGATCCTCCTAAATCTAGTTATAAGGCCAGAGATAGGCCAATAAATAAAAGTAAAAAAGGGTAACAATATCAAGCCAAACCAGAGTCCATCCACAGGCCAAAGAAAATGTAATGCGATGCACGATGATGCATAAATAAATGCAATATAATATAAACTCAAAATACCGCATCAGGCACCCAGAATACCACATCGGACTATGCATATATATATATATGAAATGATAAAATACCCTGAATAATGCATCGGGGGTCCGGAATACCTCATCAGACTATTATGTATATGAATGAGAAAGTAAAAAACCCAGAATAACACATCGGGGGTCTAGAATACTCCATCGGACTAATATGTATATAAATGAGAAAGTAAAATACCCAAAATAATGTATCTGGGATCTGAAATACCTCATCGGACTATAAATTTATATACAAAAAATAGTAGTTCCTCTTTTCCCTCTCAAAAACCAAGGTGATACTCAAAATAGCTCAGTTTAGTCCAAAATTCATCACAACAGTAGAAAACCCCCTTTTTAAACCCAAAAGCCTTTGAAAAATCCTTTTCGTACTGTACCAATGATATGCCATGCGATATGAGTATGAATGTTCACAAGCAGAGGAATAATCACACCATCAGATCAAACAAGGAAATAGTACCCTCCAGAAAAAGAGAACTGACCTGGAATCCATCCAAATCCTAGCCATGGCATCGGACCCACAGTTACATACAACGATAGAATAAAGCGGTAAAGCGGAAAATCAAAAGCGAAAAACAATGGGCAAGCTCTATTCTACCTCTAAAGCCTCCTAAAAGAATGCTAAGGGTCTTACACTAGTCACACAGAAGAAACAAGCTTCTAGGCTAAGGATAACATGTAGTCCTAGTTCTAAAAACCCAAAATGGCCAATTAATATGATAAACAGGTTTTAAGCCTAAGGTCTATCTAAAATCCAACCTAGCATTACAGTAACATATAAATATATAAGACCTAACTAACTCAGTCTAGAAGGTAAATGGTAACCTACCTCGGGGCTGAACTGCAAGCACAAACCAGTACTCTTGTGCCTTCTCCTTCCGAACAGCCTCAGAAAGTTGCCACGCTATCAAGAAAATAAACTAAGTGTCAAGACAAGAATAATGACACCCATATTTCTA
This sequence comes from Jaltomata sinuosa, assembly GCA_003996215.1. NCBI lineage: Eukaryota > Viridiplantae > Streptophyta > Magnoliopsida > Solanales > Solanaceae > Jaltomata > Jaltomata sinuosa. Next base: position 14,050 of record QJPP01005882.1, on the reverse strand, counting down.
TACAGAAATAGTGCCAAAAATTGGGTCAGAAAATGACCCTCGGGGCGTGCACAATGAAACAGTAAACAAAAATCGCAAATATGCTCATGCTGAGTTAGGGAACCCATGACCAAAGTTTGGGCGCGAACGAAGCTCGATTCGGGGCCCAAAATAGCCCCGAAGTGCTACTAATTTACGGAAATAAAATAGAAAAACTCGGAATTCAAAGGCGGAAACCAACCTCAACAGGAGAAATACATCACGAAGATGAATTGCACGATTTCAAGACCATGCAGTCCCCAAAAGTTAGCCTTCAACAAGGATCACCCCAACTCTAGGAATTCATAACAATGGAGTTTTAACGGAAGAAATGCCAGAATAAATATGGAAGGAGGAGAGGGGTGACGAGGGGACTTACTGGATGAAGAAACTGATGCAAGGGAGATGGAATTTAGAGCTTAAGAGCCTAACAATAGTGCTTCATGGATTTTTGGAGAAGAAAATGAAGTTGGAACTCAATATAACTGCCAGGAGTCCTTCATCGCAATTGCAACAGGACCCCCGCATTCGCGGAGAACAGTCAGCCCAACCATCGCGTTAGCGATGGTCCAGGCCATGTTCGCAAAGTGGAAGCTGAGCCGGGTCCAAGATTGCTATATTGCAAATGTGAAGGAACCCTCCGCGAATGCTATGGTCAAGAAACTAGACCATCGCGAACGCGATATGGTCCCCGCGATAGCAAAGAGCAAAGTTGTCTGCAACTTAATGCAGCAACCAGAAAAAACACCAAGTCCAAAAATCTCCTGACGGACCCTCGGGATTCATTCGGAACCTCGGGAACATAAATCAACCATGCTACCCTACCAGAAATGGCATTTCGAACTCAATGGAAATAATGAAACTCCCAATAGAGATCGTTTTAATGAAAAGTGGACCCCACTCCCAAAACTAACTCAAAACTCAAAAATGAACCCGGAAGCCTCGGGACCCAAACCAAAGGTCCCCCTAGCCTAAAGTCGACATTCCAGAGCTAACGGTGCTGACGAAATTCCCATATGAGGCCATCTTCCAAAAATGTTGACCAAAGTAAACCCTACCAGCCAAACTAACTTCAAAACAAACAAAGCCACAGAAAACCAAACTGAAAGCACTCAGACCCAAACCAATGGTCCCACTAGACCAAAATTCCCATTTTGTAGCCAACAAAACTATTCGAATTAGATTCTGAGTGCGTTAACCAAGAAATTTTACCAAAGTCAAAGATTTACCAACCTTATGTGCTAAAATAGGGAAATGGTCATAACGACCTAACGGACAGCCCGGGCACCGGACCATCAGTCCTGACAAGTCAAAAATGACCTATAGCCACAGGGGGAATGCTCAAAATGCAGAAAAAGTATGAAAAATAGAAAATGACCTGGAGGGTCATTACTGTAAGAATTAACATTGACATAATTTCCAAAGCTCTAAGTGCGTTGTCATCCAGATTTAAAAAAGTAATGGATATTTCCTCGGGTATGAGTTCAAAAGTTACCCCAGAAGCGAAGCTAAAAACTAAAAACTATTAAAACAAAAAGGAATAACCCACATGCCTTCTCATAGGGGTGTGGTTTGATTATGGTGAAAGTAAATTCTCAACTCGCGCCTAAATAGTTTGATATCCCTCTTCAGACTATGTCCTGGTTTGCTACTAAGAAAAGGTTCCATGTTGTGTTGTGTCCTTTTTTATGTAGTCCATATTCGTGTACCACAAACTTTGAGATAACATTGTTAGTAGCAACTACAACATAATCACAAATACAAATTATGCAAACCTAGTAGAACATGTTACACTGAAGGAAGTGATGATCCAATTTTAAGTGTACTATTCTTGAAGGAAATGATGATCAAAGTAACGTGTCACTTTGATGAGGTGATGGCCCAACATGTCTCTTTAGGAGGCAGATGAACCAACTTGAATGTGATATGCCACTTTAAATGGTGTGGCTGCCCAACATGAATGCAATATGCCACTTCGAATGGGGAGGCTGCCCAACATGTCTCATTGAAAGGCGGATGACCCATCTTGAATGTGATATGTTGATAAATTATGCTCCACAACACTTGAACTAAACTATTAGTAGCAAGTGCATTATAAGGGCAAATATAATTTTTTCAAACCTTGTTTAAATATGCCACACTGAAGGAAGTGACGATCCAATATAATATGTTATGTTGAAAGAGGTGATGAGCCCCTTATAATATAATGTGTCACATTAAACAAGGTAATGATCCAATATAATATAATATAATATGTAATGCTAAAAGAGGTAACTATCCAATATAATAATGATCTAATATAATGTAATTTGTTATGCTGGAGGGGATGATGCTTTAATATGAGGTAATATGCCATGCTGAAGGAGGTGACACTCCAATATGATGTAATATGTCATGCTGAAGGAGGTGGCGCTATAATATGATGTGATATGTCATGCTGAGGGAGGTGATGCTCTTATATGATGTATTATGTCACGCTAAAGGAGGTGACACTCCAATATGATATAATATGTCACGCTGAAAGAGGTGGCGCTCCACTATGATGTAATATGCCACGCTGAAAGAGGTGATGTTCCAATATGATATAATATGTCACACTGAAGAAGGTGATGCTCCAATATGATATAATATGTCACACTAAAGGAGGCGACACTCTAATATAATATAATATAACACTTCAAATGAAGTGATGGTCTAACACATTTTCTTAAAGGGTGAGTAACTGATAAACGCTCAAACATACTCTCTAAAGAGGAGGTATCGACGATCGTCAAGCAAAACACATTTATAAGTACCCAACTGATGTCGGGGTCGTACCTACAAAGACTTGTAGATAGAACAATGATAATTGTATAGAATCAATTTCACTAAGAGAGTAAGTGTTTAAATATAAGAAAGCAAAGGATTAGAGGGAATTGGGAATTCTGTCACAAAAATCCAATTCAAGCAAAAAGGTATAGTAAAATGGGTGTACAAATGAGAGTAGACGACTAGGGATGTGCATACAATGGGGCTCTAGTATGGGATATGGTCATTGCCTATTCACGAAAATTCTCGTTTATTGACATAGGTAGCCTTGGTTATGTGTATGGTTGTTCATCTCTCGATCAACAACCATATATCCAAAAATCTCGGTTAAAGCACTATCGGTTTAACTACAAACAACCAAGCTAAAGCTTAAGGAGGTCATACTATTTCTAGATTAAACCCTTAAATGGGTGATTCCATCGGTAGGAGCTATTTATAGCCTCAATCTAAATGGAAGCCCAAGATCCCACTAGTAATTTCACATCCGAAGATACGGAATTCTCTTTCAAGCAACAACATAACCAAGTAAGGATAATCAATGTTTGCAACCACCAATTTTAGGATTAAAACTTGGTGAAACTACTAGACCCATGTCGGATAAATAATTATAAGCGAGACTTAGCAACACCCACACCCATTTGTCAAGCACCCATTATCAACACATCGCTAGACAATGATATTAGCTACTCATACTAAATGTAGTAGATATACCAAGTGGGTAAGTCAAATTCATCTTCATTCAAGTGTAATTTCAATGTCTAAGCTCAGTTTTGTAGACAAATGGTGAACTAAGAATTGGAAGAGAGAATTGATTGAAACCCTCTTATTCTTCTTAGAGAGAAAACTTGTTCTTAAAGATAAAATTACTCAAGAGTATTCAGGGCTGAAGAATTCTTTTTACAATTGTGCCTAAAATGGGTTTAAATACTTTCCCAAAACATCACTAAATTTCAGGACAAAAATACTCTTCGTGTGGTGTTTGGCGCGATGTGCAGTTCGCACATCATGATATGCGCATCGCACACTCTCTTCAGTTAAACCAGTGACTTCAGCTGACTTAGGAGATATCATGCGAAGGAGGTGCAGTTCGCACCATGAGTTGTACGCGTTGCACAGTGATCGCACATCATAAAAGATTCTTCTGTTGATGCAAGGCTCCATGTGGTGAGAGGTACGGAACGCACCAAGGCATGTGCGTGTCGCACAAGTTCCATATCTTAAGGCAAAATTTCCATCTTTTTCGATCACTTCACACTTCACTCCTTTTGAGCTCTTTTTGGGCCCATTTCCTTGTTTTCCATCTTTGATCACAAGTACATGCATAGACATCAATAAAGTCCATAAGAACCTGCAAATCTATTCAATAAATTGCAATAATTCATGGATAAAGGCTCAATAAGTTGGTAGATTACCGATTTATTAGTAACTCAAACATAATAGATATGTCAACTTCAAACAAAGTGACAGCCCGATATGTCTTCTTGAAGGGTAGAAAACTCAAATATAACAAGATGCGTCAACTTTGAATGAAATGACAGTTTTGTATGCCTCCTCAAAGGGTAGAAAGCCTAAGTAAAATAAATATGTCACCTTCAAATAAAAAACGTCCAACTTGTATCTTTAAAAGGTGAAAGACCTAAATATATAATATCTCAGTCAACCAGATTATGCTAGCAGATGGATTTGTCTCTTGATATCATCAGCTATGCTTGAAGACTCAAAGTCAATTTCAATGAATGAGCTTTTAGCCTATGAATCATTTATTATCTTTGATTGTCGTTAAAATTTTTGTTATGCCTGCAGTCACATAAATTTCTTAGTTTTGAATACAAAGAGATTGATATATATCAAACCATTAAGCGATTTATAACAATCTGGTAATCACAATGAATGTAAGTTTCCTGGACAAAATATGTTGAGAGAGTTTCTTATGTTGATTGAAGGCACTAATGGACGATTAAGGATGTTGCATAAGGTGCATCCCTATTTAAATTATAATCTCTTATAAAGAGAGGGATGGTTGATAATAAAAAAATTCAAAGTTTGAAGTTGGCCAAAAATTGTTTGAAATTGATGAATTGTTTCAAAAAGCTGCCCCTATTTCCAGTTCGAGGGTACTTAATTGAAATATTTTGTAAGAAATAAAGAGTAAACTGATTCAAAAACATGCCCCCAGTCCTTTCTGAGTGTTTGCAGTTTGAAACACTAGAAAGACTGAACCCTTATATAAGATTGCCTACGTATTTTGCTAAAATAAGAATCAGGCCTGACGTAGTTCGTACCTGAAACTAATAGAATTTGTAGAGAACAAAAGATTTTATTTGAAGGATAAAGGCTTAGATTCAAATAAGAAAAAAAAACATTGAGTCAATTTATTGAACTGGATCCTTGGAATCGGGAATCCTTCGTGTTCGTAATAATAATTTGAAATATCTTGCATATGCACTGCGTCTGATGATCTTCTATCCTGATATTTCTTCTGGAGCATTTGCCTCAATTCCTCTCATGAGCGACTGAATTTCCATAGCGGAACCTGTAAAGTTCAAATGTAATTATTAATAACGTAATAAAATTATCGTGATAAAGTGAAGGGTATAATATAAGATAATGTTAGAGGTAAAGCCATAGCCATCTGGCTTATAATGATTTGAATATTGTGTTCCGCGTGACATTTCCAGGTCCTAGTCGTTGTTCTTGATCATTTTACCTACAAAGTTCAGAGAAAGTGTTAAAATTCATAATGAAACATCAAGAATAAATGGAATGAGAAAAGATGTTGTCCAGATAATTAGGACAAGGCCATAATGGGTCTAATGATGTTCTTTATCCTGATGGGTGGTCTCAGCATTGTCAAATTGGTGGCTTCATTGTTCCTGCATTCAAATAAAAATTCTTCGTTTGAGATACTGATTTATGTTGGCATTGCCTTACTCTCCTGATGCTCCTTCTTATATCTGATATTGCAAACTCATCCCATCATGAAATGCAACCTTGGGAGAAATTTTGAGGACCTTTCTCAAATTTTATGCCCCAGTCTATAATACAACAAAAATCTTGAAACTCTTTGTAACTCATGACGTTGCTTAGTATGGAATTTTTTGAAACTCTTCCCCGATTTTAGATTCAACTAGCTTTGGTATTTAATATGGTAGCACTGTCTATTGTATATGGAATTTTTGAGGCCTTCTCAAAAATTCTGCCCCAGTTGTATACTTTCACATGATCTTCAAACTTGTCTTGTAGGAGAAAATCTTCTTCTACCAATTTTTTGTGATTCTCTCAAAAATTCTACCCCAGTTTCCATTATAATGGAAATTGAAAATTTTACGAGAATATGACCTAGACGATATGGCGCCTTCGTATCCCGTTGAGATAGGAATCATGTCAATACATAGTTCAAACATAAACAAAAGGAAATTGATATTTTTTGATAACGTGACCTAAGCCAAAATAGGCTACCTACGTATTCCACTAGGGAAATCAGGTCAACCATAGTTCGCATAGATAAAAATGTGATTACAAAGAAATCAAACCATAATACGATTAGAGGAAAATAAGGCAACAAAATGCGATTACAAGGAAAGAAAGCAAAGAAAGCAACAAAGTGCGATTACAAAGGAAAGAAAATAATAATTTCAAATGCAGGGTTGCAGGACGCCAAAAGTGTGACTTTCAAAAACTTCATTCTTCTTCATAGTTGATTATCCAAATAGTTACTTTTTGTGACTGGTCAATGGATTGTTTTTCACATTTGCTAGAGTTTCTGCAAGTGTTATCACCTTATTTTCAATCAGGTCTTGAATTTTATGTTTGAAGGTGATACACTTTTCAGTATCGTGTCCAACTACTCCTGAGTTGTAGGCATACTGCTTATCTAGATCATACCAATTAGCCGAAGTGTTCACAGATTTTGCTTCTACTGGATGAAGTATCCATGATGCTTTCAATCTTATATAAAGTTGAGTTAGTGATTACGCCAGTGGCGTAAATACCCTGGGAGATTTCCTTTCATAGTTGGCATGAGGTGCATTATTTTGGAGGTTTTGTGGTGGTCATAGAGAGCGATATATTATTTGTGTGTTGTAGACCGAATATGGTGAATATTGAGCAGAATGAGCATTGGACTGGTGCTGTGGAGATTGTTGACGGCATGATGTACTTCCTTGAGTCATCACTCCTATAACTTCTTTCTCTTTTTTCTTTCAATTATCTGAGGAGCCAGTTTGAAAAGCCTTATTGGTGGACTGTAATGTTGTCAAACATGTTATTATCCCAGTCTTAAGGCCATATTCAATCATTTCTCCAGCTTTGATAACTTCAACAAAAGTTTTTGCACCCACTGTCACTATTCATTCATACTAGTCTGAGTCTTGTGCTTGAATGAAGTAAGTGATCATTTTTGTTTCCTCCATAGGCGGGTGTACCCTAGATTCTTCTTAACTCCACCATATAGCATATTCTCTGAGACATTCAGTTGATTTTGTCTTTAGTTTTGCAATTGAAATTCTGACAGGGGCGATCTCAACATGAAACTTGTAATGATCCACAAAAGCATTTGCAAAATCATTCCAAGTACGTCATTTTGGTTGCATCTTGTTTAGAGTACCACTCTAACTTTCATTGAATAGTTTGATTCTTATCCCTTCATTCTTCCCTACACCGATCAACTTTTTATAGTATACTTTCAAATGGAAGAAAAGGTTTTCTGATCCATCAAACTTTTCAAACTTTGGAATCTTGTAACCTTGTGGCAACTCAACATCAGGAAATGAGTATAACTCTTCATACATCACACTTTGGTTACTACCGAGCCCGCGAAGACTTCTCATAGAATCTTACAAGCTTTTGAGCTTCCTATTCATCATTTCATCATTGACTACTCTTGAATCAGTTATAGTTTCAACATAGTGATCAGCATTTAAGCAACATAGCCCTTGGGTTTGAGTCACAGGTGGAGTAGCGGCATAACTATACACTGGTAGAGCATTCTATTTTAACGATACAATTTTTGCCTTTGGATGAGCAAATGTGTATACAAGGGGAACATTCTGAGATTGATGATTAAGAGAAGCATTTGAAATTTGTTGACTAGGAGTGAAATGATCTCCCTGGTCAAGCTTATCCGAAATTGGAAATGAAGGTGGCATGGGCCCTTTTTGGTGAACATCAGGAGCTGGAGTTATGTTTGGTGGGGTCTGAGAAGTTGCCCTTGTTTGCATCACTATGTGGCTTAGTTCAATAATTTTCTTCTCAAGATGCGCAAATACCTATGAGGTTGTTTTTGATCCTGTGAAGGTGCTAGAGTTGGTTGCGATAGGCAAAGTGAGGACTGCTTAGGATGAAGTGACTGCACTGATTAAACGGGGGTCCATATTTGAACGAGTTTTTTTGATTGTCCAAGTTAGGAGTGATGAGTCTATAGTGACTTTCTTGACCTTAGACCGTGTAAAATCCGGATGTTCTGCCAGCGGGTACTCAAAATTGATTTGCTTTGATCTCTAGGGAATGAGCAAGTTTGGTCACCAACACAAATCAACCTCTCTAAAGAAAGAAAAACTCAAAAAAGTGAAAGTGGTAGTCAATTAATCATAATAATAAATCAAAGTATATAAAATAAATAACATTTATTTTGCTCAAAACAGACTTAGCCCAAAATTTGAGAAATGGGTCATTTTTAGGAGACGATTAAGTGAACAAAATTTTTGCAATGTGATGGACTTTGAGATTTGATGAAAGGAAAGAACTTTGAATAATGTGAGCTACGTGATTTGAAGAAAGGTATAAATATCCGCACGCTGACTTTGGAAAGTTCTTTTGAAAATAATCGAGCCCTAAACTGAGATTGACAAAAATTGATTGAGTATTCTGATAACTCTGACTATAATTATGGGTCACAAGATAATTTTTAAGAATGACAAGGCCAATGTGAATTTTAACGGTGGCCTAATGACGTTCTTGGAAAATTTGGAATATGGAACTTGGAAATTTTAAATGACATTGACGATGGTTCGTTTTAAAGTATTGTAGGAAGACTTGAATTTTGAGTTTGTATGCCTAGTGATGCTCTAAGACTTTGTAGTAGAATAATGAACTAGTCATTTTTAAAGCAAAACATACGTATTTAAACACACAAGTCAAATAAGTGCGAACGAAGCAAATTATGTAGCATTTAGCATATAAATAATATATATAATGCGTCCTAACATATATGTGACCTTTTAAGCAAGAGGTGAGCCCAACATTTGAAGGATGTACATGCCATTTGTAAGATGTTCCATTACCCCAATATATATATATATATATATATATATATATATATATATATATATATATATATATATATATAGACATTATATATATAAATTTGTACGAATAAACCAAATGGGATACATAATAAGGAAAAGGGAGAATAAATATTATCAATCCCACGCAGGGGAAACATTCCTAAATTGAACCGTCTTGGGGGTCCTCCATTCTTCACCTTTGTTGAATTACAATAAGAGGGACTATTTATAAAAATAATATATTTTCCACACCAAGGGACAATGGTTCGTACAACTCGACATACATATCTTTCAAATTTATCAAATAGTTGGATGATTCTATTTTATCAATCATGGCCAATTAGACGCAAGGTGGTCTTCTAATGGGCACAATACCCCTTGGGTATTGGGTCATCCTAGGCCAATGCCTAAACATGAGTTTCGATTTAGCTCTACGGTAGGTGTCTAAGAGTGAGCTTTCTTTGAAATAGATCGGGTCCCAAGTGGATAATTTGGGTTAAAAATATGATAGTCATTGGACGCATGATGTACCCGTAAACTATCATATTTCTGAGAAAGTGTTTGTCACGACCCGATTTCTCGGTCATGATGGCGCCTACAACCCCCCAGTAGGCGAACCAATTCCCGTAGCCCAGAACAGTTAGTAATGGGCTACTATCTAACAAGTAAGGGAACAAGACGAATAAAATAGATAACAGGGATATAAATATATACATATGCGGAAACTAAACCAAACCCCAAGACCTGGTATCATAGTACAGAGCCAAACTACATACATGGAGTACAAATAACCAAAACTATATATACAGATGTCTCTGAATGGGAATAGAGTACATGAAGCAAAAGATAAACTAAAGCTAAGCTCCGATCGCCAAGAGCTCACCCTCAGCCTGAAGTAGTCTTCAACAGATCTCCAAGCACGAATCACAGCGGTCTAACGGCGATAGCCCACGCTAGGATCTGCACCCAAAGATGCAGGGGGTAGGGGCGAGCACCAAATGCGAAGCATAAGGTACCCAGTAGGTATCATAGGCCGACTGGGCACATATAAGATAAAAGCGTAGTAATAGACAGAATGGAAGCAAGTAGTCACAGAAATCAACGAAAGATACACAGGAACTAGCCCAGAGGGAAAACAACAGAACCACATGTGAGGCTAGTAAGCAGAATATACACACCATAAGCACAGGTGAAAGTAAGAAACAACGCACCTGGGGTCCTTGCAATAACGGTGTATACAAAATAAGTTTACGAAATGGACGGTATACCGGTAACCTCAAGTGTAATAAGAAGAGAGAAAGAGTGACAATAGGCATGCTCAGAGACATGAATCAAACTCAACTAATCACACCAATCTCATACTTATCCATAATAGAGAACAATTCTATAAGTAAAAAGCAAAAGTCTACCTACAGTCCTTCGGCCGCCCATATAACCGAGGAACACAAACAAGTGAAAACAAACCCTCCGGCATCCCATACTACCGGAGCGTACAAACAGCAAACAGCAAACAAGGGTGGAACCTCGAACCATGAATGATATGATGCATGAAGATCTCAAGTGCCATAGTATCTCTGTATGTACCTCCTCCGGCGCCGATCCGGCCCAGCAGGTAGGTTCCATGGAAGGACTCTGCCCGCATACCTCTACTCCCCCGTATACCCCCCTTCCGGCACACGCAGCCCGTAGCCCCTGGCCCGGATAGCAAGGTCCATGGAGGTCCCAGACCCCATACTCAAACTCAGTATCAGAACATGTATCAAGATAGAGACCCAGTCTCGATATCAAGATAGAGACCCAGTCTCGAATATGCATGCCCAGACCCTGTCCAGGACTAAAAAATAGTAGGAAAATATCTCAAAAACCCCTCCAAGGGTGCCCGGGCGTAGCCGGGTCTAAACAGTAAAAAGTCATCTCAGGTGCTCGGTCCAACCGAGGCTAAAAATCATCTCAAGTAGTAAGAAAACTCAACCAGCACTCCGGCCCTGCCGAGTCTAGCGATAGTCGTAAAACTGATGATTTTAAACATAATTTTACTTTCTTGCCCAAAAATCTCCACAAGTGAAATCAACCATTTCCAAATCATTTCCATCAAAAACGAGGTTTAGAAAACAGTGCCAGTAGGCCCGAAGCCAAAACCACAGTAAAACATGGATAAAACCTCTTTATATGCATGGAAATGGTATGATCACACACAATAGCTGCCCCGCAGCTCACAATCAACCTATCGACCATGCACAGGCCCACAGCTACTCAGCAAGCATAACCAGCCTAGAAGGGTATTTCTATGCCCGGGACTCGCGGACATTCCCAAATTCCCACCTTCTATGTTCCAGAGTCAATAAGGCCTCACAGGACCACAAGGGTAAATAAAATATAACGGCAAATACTACAAACAACAGAGGAATAAAAGTAGGCGGATATGAATAAAGCGGTCGAGGTCTGTGGTACCAACCTAATAAACCAACCCAAGGATGCCCATTAATACAATTTTATTTTATATATACGGAGTCTGGGGAAAATAAACCGTAACCTACCTGTCGTCCGACGACAAGCTGCTGGAACAACGATGTCCAAGCTCGAACCACTCCGTGAAAATCCAAAACTAAATCGAAATCGGATTCGGATTTGGGCTTGAATAACTTGACGTAGACAATCAACTTGATCCGTGATAGAATAACTCATCAAAGTATATTTCTTATAAAAACCCTCTCATCAACGTGCTAGGAGTAGACACAAGCACGTATGTAAGCAGTAAGAGAATTGATCGTATTTAGACGTATTAATCAATGTTGGCAGCAACTTGCCTAACAATTGATCAAATGCCTTCAGTGAATAGAAATACTTGAGGTTATCCTTGTAATGCTGCCTAACTCCAATGCTGCCACAATTCACTTGGCTGGCCACTCCCTCCACCTACACGTGGAGTGGAGGTGGTAAGGATAAAAGGGAATTCTTATCCCGCTATTTATATATTCGGGTATTACGTAAATTCATGGTAAAATAAATATAATATTTTAAATATACCATAATTCATAGAAAATTATTTCAAATAAAACCTACTATATTAAAATAATAAATTTTAACATAACTAAATTTACTATCTCCGTTAAAATATTACAGAGTATAAAAACCTTATAAAATAAATACGTCTACACTTATATCGTATCAAATATATTTTTCATAAACCTTTTAAATATTTTGAAAAGGCAATAATAATATAATTTTTACCAAAATACAACTTTTAAATAACTATTTCAAATACACGCACGATGCTAATACGGTTCTTAAGTTTAGGCTCGTAATTCGCCTACGCACGATTTCGACATTCAAGAATTCTCTCGGGATCCTCCCTTATATTTTATCACTGTTTTGGAACTGAAATGGCATTTTAAAACGTGACGTCGAGGCTTAAATCGCGTTTAACCCGACCCGGTTCGCGACCCGGTTCGCAACCCATTTTTTGCCAGACAGTCCGCGGTAAAACAGTCATAATTCTTTACTCCGAGATCCGTTGGACGTGAGGTTTTGTGCGTTGGAAACTAGACTCGTAGACCTTCGATTTGGTATCTCGGGGGACTTCTAACTCTTTATATATTGGGAGAAAAGCTCCAAGATATTTGACCCAAGGTTCAGAAAATTTGTTAAAGGTCTTACGCTATCTTTTGTCGATTTGCTTGACTTCAAAACTTAAACGTGGGAATGACCGGAAGGGTCATTACATCATCCACTACTAAAAAAGGGCTTTCGTCCTCGAAAGTCAAGGTCAAGGGGTACCTGAAGGCTAAAATAGCTGCGGATACTGATCCCGCATATCCCTCTCGATCTCCCAGGTAGCCTCCTCGACTGGACGGTGCCTCCACTGAACCTTAACAACCGGGATCTTTCGCGACCTCAATCTCCTGACATCTCTGGCCAAAATAGCTGACGCCTCCTCAATAAAGGCTAAACCCTCATCCAACTGAACTGAATCCCACTGCAACACATGAGACTCATCTGGGATATACCGACGCAACATCGAGACATGAAACACAGGATGTATAGCTGAAAACATCGGAGGTAAGGCTAACTGGATAGGCAACGCTACCAACCCTCTGAAGAATCTCAAACGGCCCAATGTACCTGGGGCTAAGCTTGCCCCGCCTACCAAATCTCATCACGCCTTTCATGGGAGATACACGGAGAAACACCAAGTCACCGACACTAAACTCCAGGGCACGAAGCCTACGATCATCATAAGTCTTCTGCCTGCTCTGAGCTGCCCGAAGTCTGTCCTGAATCACTCGGACTTGGTCTAAGGAATCCCAAAGCAAATCTGTGCTCTGTGGCCCAGCACTAAAACCATCAAACCAACCTACCGGTGATCTGCAACGCCTGCCATACAAAGCCTCAAAAGGTGTCATGCCGATACTCGAATGGAAGCTGTTATTATAAGCAAACTCTGCCAAGGGAACAAACTGATCCCAAGAAACTCCAAAGTCAAGAACACAGGCTCGAAGCATGTCCTCTAAAATCTGAATGGTCCTCTCGGACTGGCCATCTGTCTGAGGGTGGAAAGCGGTACTAAGATGAACCTCTGTACCCAAATCTCGCTGAATAGCCCGCCAGAACTGAGATGTGAACTGAGTGCCGCGGTCTGAAATGATAGAAGCTGGGACCCCGTGCAACCGAACAATCTCACGAAGGTATATCTGAGCTAACCTCTCTGCACCATAAGAAGTCTGAACCGGCAAGAAATGTGCTGACTTAGTCAGCCTATCAACAATCACCCATATGGAATCAAAACCATGAGAAGTACGAGGCAAACCAACAACGAAGTCCATAGTAATCCCTTCCCACTTCCACTCAGGAATGGGAAGTCGCTGCATCAAACCACCAAGTCTCATGTGCTCGAACTTAACCTGCTGACAGTTCAAGCACCGAGATACGAAATTCGCTAT
>QJPP01005881.1:0-46032 GCA_003996215.1 Jaltomata sinuosa | reverse complement strand
TGCAATGCCCAGACTCTGTCCAGGACTAAAGTAATAGGAAAATGTCTCAAAAAACCCTCCAAGGGTGCCGGGGCGTAACTGGGTCTAAACAGTGAAAAAGTTATCTCAGGTGCTCGGTCCGACCGAGGCTAAAAATCATCTCAAGTAGCAAGAAAACTCAACTAGCACTCCGGCCCTGCCGAGTCTAGCGTAGTAGTAAAACTGGTGTTTTAAAACATAATTTTACTTTCTTTTACCCAAGAATACTCTCAATTCAATCAACCATTTCCAAAAAATTTCCATCAAACGGCCCCCCCGGGCCATGCAAGGTTTAGAAAACAGTGCCAGTAGGCCCGAAGCCAAGACCACAGTAAAACATGGATAAAACCTCTTTATATGCATGGAAATGGTATGATCACACACAATAGCTGCCCCGCAGCTCACAATCAACCTATCGACCCTGCACAGGCCCACAGCTACTCAGCAAGCATAACCAGCCTAGAAGGATAATTCTATGCCCGGGACTCGCGGACATTCCCAAAATCCCACCATCTATGTTCCAGATCAACAAGGCCTCACAGGACCACAAGGGTAAATAAAATATAATGGCAAATACTACAAGCAACGGAGGAACAAAAGTAGGCGGTTATGAATAAAGCGGTCAAGGTCTGTGGTACCAACCTAATAAACCAACCCAAGGATGCCCATTAATACAATTTTATTTTATATATACGGAGTCTAAGGAAAATAAACCGTAACCTACCTGTCGTCCGATGATAAGCTTGAACCTCTCTGAAAAGCTCCGAAACTAAAATTAAACTTGAACTCGGGCTTGAATAACTTGACGTAGATAATTGATTTACTTTCGGAGATTAAATAAAATGCCAACCAGCCATCGAATCCCCTCCTTACCATAAAATATCAATACATGTATCATCAATATAATTCATGTGTTAGTGAAGGATACTCAAAGGAAAAGGATGCTGGATACAAGTTTATATTAATGGGAGGAAAAGATAACTCCAACCTAACCTAACCTAACATATATGATGATTGTGATTAATAAATGGGTGTAGTGCTATTTAGTTATGTCATGCTAATAAAATACTAAGCACACATAGTTTAATGACACCTACTGAAGCAAGCATTTGCTGTATACTCCCTCCACTTCCACGTGGAGGGGAGGTGTTCGTACCAAAGTAATTCTATTCCATCGCGAATGTATTCGGGTATTGCATAAGTTCGTGGTAAAATAAATATAATAGTTTAAATATACCATAATTCATAAAAAATTATTTCAATCAAAACCTACTATATTATAATAATAATTTTCAACATCACTAAATTTACTATCTCCGTTAAAATATTACGGTGTATAAAAATCTTATAAAATAAATACATATACAATTGTAACGTATCAAAAATATTTTCCATAAACCTTTAAAATATTTTGAAAAGGCAATAATAATATAATATAACTTCCTACCACCTTCGACTTTTAAATAAAATATTTTCAAATACGCACGATTTCGATACTCAAGAATTCTCTCGGGATCCTCCCTTATTTTTTATAACTATTTCGGAACTGAAATGGCGTTTTAAAACGTGAAGTCGAGGCTTAAATCGCATTTAACCCGGCCCGATTCGCAACCCGGTTCGCAACCCATTTTCTGCCAGACAGTTCGCGGTAAAACAATCATAACTTTTTACTCCGAGATCAGTTGGACATGAGGTTTTGTGCGTTGGAAACTAGACTCGTAGACCTTCGATTTGGTATTTCGGGGGGACTTCTAACTCTTTATATATTGAGAGAAAATCCCTGAGACATTTGACCCAAAGTTCAGAAAATTTGTTAAAGATCTTACGATATCTTTTGTCGATTTGCTTGACTTCAAAACTTATACGTGGAAATGACCGGAAGGGTCATTACAATAAGGAAAAGTGATGTCCACCTCCGGACCTGTGATGGCCAAAACCTGATCCCTCAGATCTAGCTTTCTTGTTCTCCCTCACCATCTCTCTTAACTTGTCACCCTCAATCTGTTGGGAATGAGTCATAAGTTGGGAGATGTTCATATCACTCAATAACAAGGAAGACCTACACTCTTTATTCACAACATTAGAAACCCCATAGGTGAACTTTCTCATTTGATCATGTGGGTCTGCTACCATGAAGGGAGAATATCTAGACAACTGAGTGAACTTTAGACTATACTCTTGAACCGACATCGACCCCTATCCTAAGTTCACAAATTCTTTCACCTTCACTTGCCTCAACTCTCATGGAAAGAACCTGTTAAGGAAGGCCCTCTCAAAACACTCCCAAGTCGTGGGGACCGTGTCCCTCACCCTAGTCTCCTTCCATTGCAAAAACCAAATATGAGATACATCCTTGAGTTGATAGGATTCAAGCTCAACACAATAAACCCCAACCACTTGTATAACTTCGAAGATCTTCTTCACTTTATCAATAAAGTTGAGCGGGTCCTCACTCACTTTCAAACCCAAAAATTCAGGCAGGTTTATATGGATAAAGTCATGAACTCGGGGCCGCTACCCCACCTTGAGGATGGACTGGGGCTGGAGCCTGCTGATTGGCCTGAGTGGCCAAAGTCTGGACTGGCAAATGGATGGCATTTCTAAACTCCTCATTCGTGATATCAGGGACCAGAAAAGGAGGAACAACATTTCGAGTGGCTCGGGGAGGCATAGCACGCCAAGGAGGAATAATCTAAAATGTACAAGATAAGGATTAAAGGAATATAAGAGTTAAGCTCTATCACATGACATGATCATAAAAGAATCAAAGTTTTCTAAGACATCTCATAGCTTCCGTCTCATATGCGTAGCGCACTTCACACACATAGAAGGGACTATACTTGACGCGTCTTTCAGATATCCTAGGACTCTTGAACCTGAGGCTCTGATACCAAGTTTGTCATGCCCCGAGGCTACCCCCTAGATGTAACACGAGACTTAGGACCGCAAGTTCCCCAAGATAACCCCTTGGTCATAGCATACTCAAGCATAACAAAGATAAGCGGAAGCATAATAGATAAATCCAGAATCACATAGATAGGTAATCAAGTCAAATAGAATTACAAAATCCAGAAAGAGACTCGAACACTGTCTATGTCTGAAAAGCCTCTACATAACATAAGGAGTTGCTTGGACAAGACCCTAGCTAAGTCAAAGTATGGAAGTAAGAAATCAACACAACTAAAGCATAACTAGTCCTCGACCTAAGAGGACTCACCAACCGCTGACAGAAAGTGGCCTGGGAGCTCTAGCCATGTGTCTGGAAAGGAACACCTGAATCTGCATCATCAAAGGATGCAGCGCAAGATATGCGTCAGTACTATAAGATGTACCGAATATGTGAGTGATGCATGAATCATGATAAAAATAGTTTAAAACATGCTTAATAATGAACCTGTTACTTAAAGAAGGGAAATGAATAAATATCAAGGTATAAAACATAAAACATAAAATAAATCTTAAGTTTCATAGTATAGAATCATATAACTTTATATCTTGAAAATAAACATGTGGGAGTTTCTCTTAACCGATAGTAAACCATGCTGAGCTACATGGAGTCCAGTGTCATGTACCCCCACTGAAAAGAGCTGTCCTAATCGGCCAAAGTTAGAACCATGTCATACCAGGATCCTGTCATGATAAGTGACAGAGGGCAACCTACGGTGGCAATGTAGTTTTGGACTTGGGTTATCTAAACCCTCGTCTCTCGGTGCTAAATACTACTCCCAGAACATATAACATGAGCTTATATACATGTGACATATCTTATGCCAAACTTGTTCATAAGGTGTTCATATCCCGGATTATCATACTACTCATGAATTAGGGTTTAGAAATCGATTCATGAGCATTGATGGAACATCGGGTGTCTTGTATTGCATAATACTTCATAACTTGTGAAATTTGCATACTTCATGACTTATAAAACTTTGCATGACTCTAGTTCAATTTCATAATACATATATTTTCATAGAACATAGGAAATAGGCATGCACATGCTTGAAAACCCAGAAGGAACATGCTATCTAAATCCAATTTGCTTAAATCAACTTCATACATGTAGGAATTTCCATGGTTAAACTTCAATTCACGAAATAAGAGTTAACATGTAAAAATCCATGTTAAATCATGCAATTTTAATAGTAATTTCATAATCAGATCATGAGGAGACCATATTTAGCAAAACCCATGAGAATTGGATAAGAACCCTAATTTGAAGACCATGAAATCAAAATTTGAATTAGGGGTTTTGGGCACAAGGGTTAAAGGAACCCATTGTTGATTACCCATATACCTTGATTAAAGATAACCCACTAGAATTGAAAAGATTTTGGAGGCTTGAACTTGGAGCTTGAGACATGAAGCTTGGAGAAGAATTCCCCTTTTTTTTGGGAGGGGAATGAAGTAATGAGAAAGAACTTAGGCTAATGAGGGTGAAAACCCGTCTTGAAATAGTGAAAATTACACCATTTAGGAGTTAAAAGAGTAGGTAATGACTAAAATACCCATGGGATATAATTTAAAAAAAAGCTGGAACAATTGACCTTCAGGGATCAGAAGTTGGTCTACGGTCCATCATCCCAAAGGATGGACCATAAATATGATCCGTGGTTTTCCACTAACACTTATTGGAGCTACTGGAATTGCATTCCACGAGTCACACTATGGTCTGTACTTCCAAACGATGGACCGTCCTGTCGACTCGTGGTTTGCCTTGAGAGATTTGGACTTTCTGAACTTTCAGGGATTACGGCTGGGGATGACGGTCCGTCGTCCAGAAGGATGGACCATACCTTGACTCATCATTTCTGGGATAGTTTAAGAGGTCTTCTGGAACTTGGACAATGAGTGCACAGGACAGACAGTGGTTTCAAACCATGAACCATCGACTGACTCATCGTCTATGGAAACTTGAGATTTTCCTGAGATTTTAACTTAGATAGCTGGTTTGATTTCTGGGGTGTTACACTATGGGCTTATGAGAGTGGATCCACATCTTGATAAATGGTGTACTTGCCTTAACGGGGCATAGGACAGCTTTGCCAACTAGGGTTATATAGTCGGTATGGTGGCCCGTGCTTTGGTAAGATTCGGGACAGCTTTGCTAACTAGGGTTACACATTTAGATTCCATATAGCTCACATGGTCTATTGTCGGTTATAAGAAACTCCTGTATGAAAGTTTTGAATTTTTTAAATCCATGATATGTACTTTGAGTTTTGACTCTTATTTCATGATTTACTATTCAATTATTGACATCCACCTTTGAAACTTCATTTATGCATGAACTAAGTTCTTATTCATGTTTAAAGTATGTTTTTATCATGATCATGTATCTCTCACGTATTCGGTACATTCCATAGTAATGATGCATATCTTGCGATGCATCCTTTAATGATGCAGATTCAGGTGTCCCTTCTCAGACTCGTGGCTAGAGTTTCCAGGACACTCTCTGTCAGCTGTTGGTGAGTCCTCTTAGGTCGAGGACTAGTTGTGTTATTAGCTTGTGTTAGCTTTTCATTTTCATACTTCGAGTTAGCTAGGGTCTTTTTCTAGCAACTCTTTATGTCATGAGTAGAGGCTTTTCATACATAGACAGTATTTGAGTCTTCTTATGGATCTTGTATTCCTATCTGACTTGATTATCCATTTATGCTATTCCTACTTTATCTCTTATGCTTCCGCTTATCTTTTATTATGCTTGAGAATGATATGACCAAGGGTTAGCTTGGGTCACTTGTGGTCCCAAGTCCCGTGTTACGTGTAGAGGGTAACCTCGGGGCATGACATTTTGGTATGGTGACTTTCAGGTTCTAGGGAGGATTTTTGCAGGTTTTTTGGTTGAATAGATGTGAATGTTAGTTTATTTATGCAAACTGGTTTTAAGCTGCTAAATTTTACTAAGAGTTGGATTAAAATTTGGTTTGCTCATTCGGGGGTTGGGTAGGTGCCACTCACGTTGGGGTTGGGTCGTGACAACAACCATTTCCAAGATGCATCATTTTCTGAATCAACTATATCATAAGCAACTGGTATAATTTTCCCTGTGTGAAAATGCATGGCAATGTTTAAAAGGGTGATGATAGTGTATTAAATTAAGGAAACAGTCTGCTATGATACCCTGATGGTATATGGGTATCACAGAGTATTGTAGAAATAAAATATGTAATATATGAGCATATGTTACCTTGTGCATCTTGTGTGATAGATGTTAGCATTGTACCTCTATATGTTGCCTTTAGAAATATTCCATCTACTATTATAGTAGGTTTGCAATACCACCACCCTTGAATTGGTGCATTTAATGCTATAAAAAGATATAAAAAAGAGTCATTCTCTTCGGTGTCTAGTCTTGTAACTGTTCCTGGGTTTGCAAATTGCAACTTATATAGGTATGTTGTTAATTGTGCATATGCATCTCTCGAGTTGCCTCTTACAATTTCAACTGCTCTTTTCTTTGTCCGCCATGCTTGCATATATGTCAAGTTGATAGGTGTGTACACTGTTCTTAAATTAACAATTTTTTGTTGTATGATACTACTTACAAAGAGTGTAGTGGCATGACTATCTGTGCAAGATCTTTCATGTTTGGGGTAGGTGTGGACATCTTTAAACTCTTACTCGAAATAAATCTGATCTTTTTATGTTTCTTGCTCTCAGAGTCCAACAACATGTGTCATTTATACAAATGACATACCTGCATAAGATGTATGCTACATGACATCACTTTTAGAGAAATACATTATTTTCAAACACATATTTATGAGATCATCCTTGATTCCATCATAGTATATATATACTATTGTGGTATCAAGCAGTAACATAGAAGTGTGTTACTTGAAGGACTATTCATCTATCTTTGATATTATCAGAGTATAATATACTCTCATGATATCAAGGAGTAAATGAGTAGTATTTTCACTGAACCATTGCATCTTCCTCTTTGATACCATTAGAGTGTATATATACTCTGATGGTATCAAGCAGTAATTGAGCAGTCTTTTCACTGAAGCACTGCTTGTTCCTCCTTGATGCCACTTTTGGTACAAGTTTTGGTTTATTTGCATTGGTTGTATCCTTTCATTGGTTCCATGACGGACTGTGTTGTATTTTTGAAATATGATTTCTGCATATGATCCATGAGAGGCCTGGTGATTATAATTAAATGTGAAGTTGGTCCTAGTGTAGGCCGGGATTGCATGTTGAAACATATTTGTGTCCTAAGGATCCTTGGTGGGTCTTGGCCATGTGGATAAGACATGTGTTTATGGTCACTGATTTGTCCTTGATTGTTATCTGAATATATGTGGTTGATAGGTTAAGAAAGAGATCGTGGTTTAGTGGTTTTGTTGGCTTGTTACATGTTTACTTACTTTACTCACCTTTAGTTATTGTTCATATTTTATTTATTAGAGCTGGCCGATGATCCTACCAGTACACAGTGGTTGTGTACTGATTCTGCACTTGCTTTTCTTTTGTGAGTACAGGCAATCTTCCAACGACTGACGCACGACCTCACTTGTAGTCCTAGCAGTTCCAGATCTCAGGGGTGAACTGCTTCGGTCAAGCTATCTTGGCTTCTTCTTTTAGTTGTAGCCCATTTATTTCAGACTTAAACTCCATTTGTTTTTTGGGATGCATCTCCGTACTCTATATTAGTAGATGTTTTGGTACGGTGACTTTCAGGTTCTAGAGGGGATTTTCGCAGGTTGTTTGGTTGAATAAATGTGAATGTTTGTTTATTTATTCAAACTGGTTTTAAACAACTAGATTTTACTAAGTGTTGGATTAAAATTTGGTTAGCTCATCCAGGGGTTGGGTGGGTGCCACTCACAATGGGGTTGGATCGTGACAAAGATGGTATCAGAGCCCAAGGTTCATTGATCTCATCATACCAAAACAGGTCTAGTAGAGTCTTGTAGAATGGTACGGAAACGTCTGTACTTTTCTTCAAAAGGCTATAGGACTTTAGTAAAACTATCTCTTCTTTCTTCCTTCGTGCTATAACTTGATTCCAATTGGTATCTGGTGATACAAATTAGTATCTAACTCCTTCACTCTTCTTTACATAGATGGTTAATAAGAGAATAATGAAGCAAGACCAGCAATCCCAATAGCAGGACCCACTGTCAAAGGTAGAGGAAGGGGCAGGGCTGAGGTAGAGCAACACCCGCCAAGGGTGGAGCTCAAGTAGTTGCAGGTGCATGAAAGGCCACCTCTACCCCACCTCAGGATCAGGTTGAAGAGGAAGTTGAAGTTGTTGTTGAGGAGGGCATATAATAGGCGAAGGCGACAATTGCTGGAGGTGTAGGCCTTCCTTCTATATTGCCCAAAGTATTTCAGTAGGTGTGGAGCTTTCTGAATAGACTGGTTGGTATGGGATCCACCCCTGTGGGTATTGCAGATCAAGCTCTAGGCACCTAACCAACGGTTACTATAGCTCCTAGGATGGATGCGGCGTCAGGCACATATGATCTCTTCAGGCCAATGCAAAGTCCAGTTATGACAGGAAATGAGAACGAGATACTGACTAAGTTCCTTTAGCTGAAACCTCCTACATTTCAGGGTACTGAGAAGAAATATGTGTATGAGTTCATATTGGATTGTTATGAGAGGCTACACAAGCTGGGCATTGTGCAATAGCATGGGGTTGAGTTCATCACTTTTCAGCTGCAGGGTGATGCTAAGCAATGGTGGAGGTTTCATGTGGAATATCGGCCATCGACTTTGACTCCGCTGACTTTGACGGAGTTCCATGCTCTCGTTTTGAAGAAGTATGTGTCTCGTACCTTGAGGGATCACAAAAAGGATGAGTTCTTGGCTCTGGAACAGGGTAGCATATCAGTCTTTGATTACGAGGCCAAGTTTTATGCCTTGTCTCATTTTGCTTTGCAGTTGTTGGGTATCGAAGATGAGAGGATTCAGTTATTTGTGAAAGGGTTGAATATTGAATTGCAAGTGTTGTCCGTGAACATGAATTTAACAGGGAAGTGCTTCAATGAGGTCACAGTGTAACACCCCAGAATTTAATCCAACTTTAAAAACCCTGAACTCAGAGGAAATTCCATCCCATTTAATCCCCATGGGCTGATCCACAGGAGTCGTGGACATGATGTCCCGTCAGGGGTCCCTATAGGATAGGGCCAGAGACTTGGTCCCAGCCGGCTCCAGCAGGGTAAGGTCATAGCTTATGCTTCCAGACAGCTTAAGGTCCACGAGAAGAACTACCTGACTCATGACCTAGAGTTTTCATCAGTTGTGTTTGCCCTAAATATTTGGAGACACTACTTGTATGGTGTTCATGTTGATGTGTTCACAGACCATAAGAGCCTCCAGTATGTGTTCACCTAGAAAGAGTTGAATCTTCATCAGAGAAGATGGCTTGAGTTCCTCAAGGACTATGACATGAATGTGCTCTACCATCCGGGTAAGGCCAATGTAGTGGCTAATTCTCTCAGCAAACTATCTATGGGTAGCGTATCGCATGCTGAGAAAGAGATGAAAGAATTAGCTAGAGATGTTCACCGGCTTGCTCGCTTAGGAGTTTGACTTATGGACACATTAGATGGTGGGGTGATAGTACAAAATGGATCAGATTCTTCCTTGGTAGCGAAGGTTAAGGAAAAGCAGGATAGTGACCCTATATTACTTCAACTGAAGGGTGCAGTTCATCAACAGAGAGTAGAGGTTTTCTCCCAAGGGGGAGATGGTGTGCTTCATTACCAGGGTCACTTATGTGTTCCAAGGGTGGGTAAGTTGAGGCAGCAGATCGTTACAGAAGCCCATAATTCTAGATATTCTATTCATCTAGGTTCCACTAAGATGTATCGTGATCTACAGAAAGTCTATTGGTGGAACGGCATATAGAGGGACATCACAGATTTTGTGGCTAGGTGTCCCAACTGTCAGCAGGTGAAGGTAGAACATCAGAAACCAGGAGGTGTGACTCAAGATATTAGCATTCCTACTTAGAAGTGGGAGGTGATCAACATGAATTTCATTACGGGTTTACCTCGTACTCGAAGATAGCACGACTCTATTTGGGTGATAGTGGACAAAGTTACTAAGTCAGCTCACTTCCTGGCAGTCAAGACTACAGATTCAGCGAAGGACTATGCCAAACTCTACATCAGCGAGATAGTTAGGTTGCATGGGGTTCCCTTGTCTATCATATCAGATAGAGGTCCTCAGTTTACATCTTATTTCTGGAGATCGTTTCATAGAGGTCTTGATACTCAGGTCAATCTCAGTACAACATTTCACCCGCAGACGGATGGTCAGGAAGAGCATATCATTCAGACCTTAAAGGACATGTTGAGAGCTTGCGTGATCGATTTCAAGGGTAGTTGGGATGATCACCTGCCTCTCATAGAGTTTGCCTATAATAACAATTATCACTCCAGTATTTAGATGGCTCCTTATGAGACACTTTATGGGTGTAGATGCAGATCACCGGTAGGTTAGTTCGAAGTAGGTGAAGCAGCCTTGATTGGGCCAGATTCGGTTCATGAGGCAATGGAAAAAGTTCAGCTCATCAGAGATAGACTAAAGAAAGCTCAAAGTCATCAGAAGTCCTATGCAGATGTTAGGACGAGAGACTTAGAGTTCAAAATCAATGATTGGGTTTTCCTAAAAGTGTCACCCATGAAGGGAGTGATGAGATTTGGCAGGAATGGAAAGCTCAATCCTAGGTATGTAGGTCCTTACAGAATCCTGAAAAGGGTTGGTCATGTGGCTTATGAGTTAGAGTTTCCAGCAGAACTAGCAACAGTTCATCCAGTCTTCCATATTTCCCTGTTGAAGAAGTATATGGGTGATCCGTCATTGATTGTACCTCTAGGGAGAGTGGCTATGAAGGATATCCTCACCTACAAGGAGGTTTAATTGAGATTCTTGACCGTTAGGTTCGTAGGTTGAGAAATAAGAAAGTTGTTTCAGTAAAGGTTTTGTGGAGGAATAAGTCCGTTGAGGGAGCTACTTGGGAAGCAGAAGCAGCCATGATAGCCAAGTATCCTCACCTCTTTCCATCCGAGTCAGTTTTAGCTCGAGGTAATAGTTCCTCTCCAGTCCTTCAGTTTACCCTTGTGCAATTCAGTGTCAGTACCTTGTTCCATCAGATATCCTTCCACTTCAGCATATTTGCATGTTCATGAAACTCAGTTCAGTTAGGTATCAACTTATAGTTTTCAGTTGGTAGGGATTGTAGCTCTTTCCCTCTAAAATCGTCTTAGTTAACCTTCATTCGAGAATGAATGATCCTAAGGGGGAGATATTATAACACCCCAAAATTTAATCCAGCTTTAAAACCCAGAACTCAGAGGAAATTCCATCCTAGTCAAGCCCCACGAGCGTGGTGGACACGACGGCTCATCAAGAGTCCCTGTAGGTGAGGACCAGAGACTTGGTCCCAGCCGGCTCCAGATAAACGGGGGACCCGATGGGTATCAGAGGTCCAATGAGACATCGCGCAGCCTATGAGGAGGAGCCCGCGCCCAGCGTCCCAACCTCGCTCTCCTGATGGGCAATCACCACGGGTATCATTGATGCGATGGGCCATGAAAGCCTCCCATGGGAATGATCAAGGGGACCAAACCTTCCTTCCCAGTCATGATGCCCTGGTCGATGTACCATCGCAGGTCTGACTACCGTCAGACAGCCCATCTGGCAGTTAGTTTTTCCGAAATTCCCAGATTAAGTTGGGGGCAGTCCGATCTTTTCCCAATTCTTTTAATTCTGATCCTTAGTCATTTTGGGAGTAATTAAATGGTTTTTAACTCTATTTTGCTCATTACTCCAAAATCATTCGATACTTAGAAAATTCAATCAAGAACATAATGCTTTCTCTCAAGAACAAGGCAAAAGGGTTTCCTCCAAGTTCCTCTCAGAATCAAAAGTTTCAACCGTAGAATCTTCATCCAGGTATGTGGGATTTCACTAGTGGATTCATTTCATCCATTAGGTCCCTAGATTTCAGTCAGTTCTTCAGTTTCCCCACGAATTATATAGACCTAGGGTTCCTAAATCTTAGGGATCCATTGTAATTTAGTTGTTATAGCTTCTATGGTATAAATTACATGTTCTCAGAGAATTAGTATAGTTCCATGCTATTAGACTCAGAAACCCTAGCTTGTGTAAATTTCAATTAGTCATAACTTATGCTTGCTAGGCAGTTTGATTAGACAATCCTGCTCTAGAATTCAAATGCCATATCTTTCAGTACATTTATGTTGCATTCTTAGTTAATTATCAGTGTTTTGAGCTATCTATTATTTCAGTGTATTGTTGCTTATATTCAGTTGGGAGTAGGCGTTGTACCAAGCGGATGAGGGGATGAAGGCTTAGCTATCAGTTTAGACTAAGACCTTTAGTAGCAGTTCCCAAGTCCCAGAACTACAGCACCACTGTAGGTATAAAAGGAGTCAGCTATCAGACTAGGCTGGATCTCCTAGTCCCTTGAGGACATCAGTACTGGATCCACTTCAGACTTGTTCGTACCCTTGGCAAGGTATGAACACCCTTCTATCCAGGGTTACAGGTTGGTCCCATAGTTAGCTCAACTTGGGTTATGTCGATTAATAGTATCTCCAACAGTCAGACTCATATTGCAATGACCATGTGCCTAGTATTTATTTTAGTATTCAGTCCAGCATGTTAAACTCATGATTTGTACTTGGTCATTGTATCCAGTCCAGCTTTCACTTATATTTTAGTATGTTTGTGTTTATGCTCAGCTCTTTACTTTTCAACTTAGTATATATCCTGCATGCTATGTACATTCAAAGTACTGACGCATACTTTTGTGCTACATCATTTTATGTTGTAGGTTCAGGCACTCAGCATCTAGACCGCGCATAGTCCATTCCCAGTCCGTACTCAGTAGCTCATTGGTGAGTCCTCATACTTTGAGGATGATAGACATGCTATACTTTCAGTATTAACTTTTCAGTTTTAGTCTTATTAGGGTTATCTGGGGGCATGTCCCAGCAACTCACATCAGTTAGAGGCTTTCAGATATAGACTAGATTCAGTTGAGTTTTTAGTGTTGTTTTCAGTCATCACTATACTCTTATTATAGTTTATATTCAAACATGTTTTGGGTTCTTCTCACTTCCGATATAAAAAACTATTTTCAACTTCCGCACTGTATATGATTTTCACCTCAAATTGCATAGATATGCCATGCCATGGGTTAGCTTGGGGTCACTTGTGACACTGAGCACCGTGTTGCATCTAGGGGGTAGCCTTGAGTCGTGACAAACTTTGTATCAGAGCATTAGGTTCAAGTGTCCTAGGGTGTCTAAAAGTCATGTCAAGTAGAGCCTTCCTCGTGGGTGTGAAGCACGCCACACTTATAGGGGAGGGGCTACAAGAAGTCATTAGGAACAACTTCCCTTCCTTCTTGTTCCAACTCATGCTATAGGGTGTAAACTCTATTTAATCTCCTTTTAACTCATGCTCTTCGCATTTTAGAAAAATGCCTCCCAGAAGAGCTAACACTAGAAATCAGCCAGCAGCTCCAGCAAATCCGTTGAATGAGAAAGTCACGCATGTCGAATTCAGGGATGCTTTCCAAGTGCTTGCTCAGGCTATAACCATCCAGGTCAACCAGAAGGCTGCAACACCAGCTCCACCTCATATCAACACTGCTGCAGCCACGATTCAAGATTTCACAAGGATGAACCCTCCAGAGTTTTATGGGTCCAAGTCAGAAGAGGATCCCTAAGAGTTTTTAGATGATATTCAAAAGGTTACAGACATTATGGGTGTCACTCCAGTCGAGGGGGCAGACTTGCCTGCCTATCAGTTGAAGGGAGTGGCCTACACTTGGTACCAACAATGGAAGAAATCCCATTGTGCCAATGCAGGGCCAGTGACTTGGAATCTTTTCAAGACAGCTTTTCTGGACCGGTTCTTCCAACTAGAGCTCAGAGAAGCCAAGGTTCAGGAATTCATCAATCTGAAGCAGAACTATATGAGCGTGAAGGACTATGCTCTCATGTTCACTCAGCTATCTAAGTATGCTCCAACGATAGTATCTGACTCCAGAGCTCGTATGAGCAAGTTTGTATTCGGTGTATCGGATGATGTAGTCAAGGAGTGCAAGATTGCTATGCTGATTAAGAAGATGGACTTCTCCAGGTTGGTTACCTATGCTCAGTAGATCGAGGAGGATAAAATCAAGAAAATGGGAGGATATACTAAGAGGGCTAGGACATGCGAGTTAGCTACTCTCAGTAGAGGTTAGAAGGTGGAAACCGCTCTTAGATCCATCAGAATAATTCAACTCCAGCTCTATCTTCTGTTAGTGCCCAGTGCCTAAGTTTAAGAAGGATCGATGGGATAGAGCATCTGGCTCTAAGTCCCAAGGTACGATTACTAGTGGGCGCACAAATCCAGTGTGTAAGAAATGTGGTAGAATTCACCAAGGTGAGTGCATGGCAAGTAGTGGAAATTGCTTTGGGTGTGGTAAGCCAGGCCACATGATGAGGGATTTTCCAACAGCTTCTCAAAAGGGTAAGGATGTTCACCAACAAACTCAAACTGGTTCTACAGTAGCTCCAATAGGTCGCCCCACTCAGCAGGGTGACTCGTCTAAAACAAGTGGTGGCAAGCGCCAGAATAGGTTATATGCTCTTCAGACTCAACAGGACCAGGAAGATTCTCTTGATGTGGTCATGGGTATGTTGCGAGTCTTTAATACTCAAGTCTATACATTGTTAGATCCAGGGGTAAATATTTTCTTTATAACTCCATATATAACAGTAAACTTCGGTGTCAGTCCAGAAATCCTCCCAGAACCCTTCTCAGTGTCTACTCCAGTTGGTTACCCAGTTATAGCTAGACGGGTATACAGAATTTGCCTTGTCACAGTTTTCCAGAAAGTCACCTCAGCAAATCTTGTAGAGTTAGAAATAGTAGATTTTGATATCATTATAGGCATGAATTGATTGTATTCCTGTTATGCCTCAGTAGATTGTAGAACTAGGATCGTTCGGTTTCAGTTTCCAAACGAGCCAGTCTTAGAATAGAAGGGTAATAACTCAGTTCCTGTAGGTCATTTCATCTCCTACCTTAAGGCTAGAAAACTGATTTGCAAGGGATATATCTACCATCTTGTTTGGCTTAAGGATTCAAACTCCGAAACCCCAATTCTTGAGTCAGTTCCAGTAGTAAGTGAATTTCCAAAAGTGTTCCCAGAAGATCTACCCAGAGTTTCTCCAGAAAGGGAAATCGACTTTGAAATAGATCTCCTTCCAGATACCCAGCCTATTCCGATTCCTCCTTATAGAATGGCTCCAGCTGAGCTTAAGGAACTAAAGTAATGGTTGAAAGACCTTCTAGATAAGGGCTTCATCAGACCCAGCATCTGTCCATGGAGTGCTCAAGTGTTGTTCGTGTGTAAGAAATATAGTTCTCTCAGGATATGCATTGACTACCATCAGTTGAACAAGGTCACAATCAAGAATAAATATCCCATCCCCAGGATTGATGACTTGTTTGACCAGCTTCAGGGTGCTAATTGCTTTTCTAAGATAGACCTCAGATCCGGCTATTATCAGCTCAGAGTCAGAGTTAGTGACCTCCCAAAGACTGCCTTCAGGACTCGGTATGGTCACTATGAATTTGTAGTTATGTCTTTTGGACTAACCAATGCTC
Source organism: Jaltomata sinuosa (assembly GCA_003996215.1). Taxonomy (NCBI): domain Eukaryota; kingdom Viridiplantae; phylum Streptophyta; class Magnoliopsida; order Solanales; family Solanaceae; genus Jaltomata; species Jaltomata sinuosa. The sequence goes on along the minus strand of QJPP01005881.1, from coordinate 30,357 downwards.
CTACAGTTTTCATGGATTTAATAAACAGGGAGTTCAAGCAGTATTTGTACTTGTTTGTTATCATCTTCATTGATGATATCCTCATTTATTCTCAGAATAAGAAAGAGCATGCGACTCATCTGAGGGTCGTTCTGCAAACTCTCAAGGACCGCTAGTTATTTGCCAAGTTTAGTAAATGTGAGTTCTGGTTGAAATAAGTTGCTATCCTTGGTCATGTGGTATCCAATGAAGGGATCCGAGTGGATTCTCAAAAAATTGAGGAAGTAAAGCACTGGCCCAGAACCACCTCTCCGACAGACATCAGGAGTTTTTTGGGTTTGGCTGGTTATTACAGGAGGTTCATAGAAGGATTTTCCTCCATAGCTGCCCCATTGACCAAGTTGACTCAAAAAAAAGGTCAAGTTCCAGTGGTCAGATGAGTGTGAGAAAAGTTTCCTGGAACTGAAGACCAGGTTGACTACATCTCCTATCTTGACTCTACCAGAGGGTTCGGATGGTTACGTGGTTTATTGTGAAGCATCTGGGTTTGGCCTAGGTTGTGTTTTGATGCAGTAGGGTAAGGTCATAGCTTATGCTTCTAGACAACTTAAGATCCACGAGAAGAACTACCCGACTCATGACCTATAGCTTGCAGCAGTTGTGTTTGCCCTAAAGATTTGGAGACACTACTTATATGGTGTTCATGTTGATGAGTTCACAGACCATAAGAGACTCCAGTATATGTTCACCCAGAAAGAGTTGAATCTTCGTTAGAGGAGATGGCTTGAGTTACTTAAGGACTATGACATGAATGTGCTCTACCATCCAGCTAAGGCCAATGTAGTGGCTGATGCTCTTAGAAGACTATCTATGGGTAACGTATTGCATGTTGAGAAAGAGAAGAAAGAATTAGCTAGAGATGTTCACCGGCTGGCTCGCTTAGGAGTTTGACTTATGGACACGTTAGATGGTGGGGTGATAGTACAGAATGGATCAGAATATTCTTTGGTAGCGGAGGTTTAGGAGAAGTAGGATAATGACCCTATATTACTTCAGCTGAAGGGTGCAGTTCATCAGTTGAGAGGAGAGGTTTTCTCCCAAGGGGGAGATGGTGTGCTTCGTTACCAGGGTCACTTATGTGTTCCAAGGGTGGGTGAGTTGAGGCGGAAGATCCTTACAGAAGCCCATAATTCCAGATATTCTATTCATCCGGGTGCCACTAAGATGTACTGTGATCTACAGGAAGTCTATTGGTGAAACGGCATATAGAGGGACATCACAAATTTTGTGGCTAGGTGTCCCAACTGTCAGCAGGTGAAGGTAGAACATCAGAAACCAGGAGGTGTGACTCAAGATATTAGCATTCCTACTTGGAAGTGGGAGGTGATCAACATCAATTTCATTACGGGTTTACCTCATACTCGAAGGTAGCACAACTCGATTTGGGTGATAGTGGACAGAGTTACTAAGTCAGCTTACTTCCTGGCAGTCAAGACTACAGATTCAGCGGAGGACTATTCCAAACTCTACATCAGCGAGATAGTTAGGTTGCATGGGGTTCCCTTGTCTATCATATCAGATAGAGGTCCTCAGTTTACATCTCATTTCCGGAGATCGTTTCATAGAGTTCTTGATACTCAGGTCAATCTCAGTACAACATTTAACCCGCAGACGGATGGTCAGGAAGAACGTATCATTCAGACCTTAGAGGACATGTTGAGAGCTTGCGTGATCGATTTCAAGGGTAGTTGGGATGATCACCTGCCTCTCATAGAGTTTGCCTATAATAATAATTATCACTCCAGTATTCAGATGGCTCCTTATGAGGCACTTTATGGGCGTAGATGCAGATCACTGGTAGGTTGGTTTGAAGTAGGTGAAGCAACCTTAATTTGGCCATATTTGGTTCATGAGTCTATGCAAAAAGTTCAGCTCATCAGAGATAGACTAAAGACAACTCAAAGTCGTCACAAGTCCTATGCAGATGTTAGGAGGAGAGACTTAGAGTTTGAAATCGATTATTGGGTTTTCCTAAAAGTGTCACCCATAAAGGGAGTGATGAGTTTAGTAGGAAAGGGAAACTCAGTCCCAGGTATGTAGGTCCTTACAAAATCCTGAAATGGGTTGGTCATGTGGCTTATGAGTTAGAGTTGCCAGTAGAACTAGCAGCAATTCATCCGTTCTTCTACATTTCCCTGTTGAAGAAGTGTGTGGGCAATCCAGCATCGATTGTACCTCTAGAGAGCGTGGTTGTGAAGGATAGCCTCACCTACGAGGAGTTTCCAGTTGAGATTCTTGACCGTCATGTTTGTAGGTTGAGAAATAAGGAAGACGCTTCAGTAAAAGTGTTGAGGAGGAATCAGTCCGTAGAGGGATCTACTTGGGAAGCAGAAGCAGCCATGATAGCCAAGTATCCTCACCTCTTTCCCTCCGAGTCAGTTTCAGCTCGAGGTAATAGTTCCTCTTCAGTCCTTCAGTTTACTCTTGTGCAATTCAGTCTCAATACCTTATTCCATCAGTTATCCTTACACTTCAACATATTTGCATGTTCATGGAACTTAGTTCAATTAGGTATCAGCTTCTAGTTTTTAGTTGGTAGGGATTGCAGCTCTTTCCCTCCAAACTCGGCTTAGTTAACCTTCATTAGAGGACGAATGATCCCAAAGGGGAGATATTCTAACACCCCAGAATTTAATCCAACTTTAAAAACCCAGAACTCAGAGGAAATTCCATTCCAGTCAAGCCCCACAGGATGACCCACGAGCGTCGTGGACACTACGGCCTGTCAGGGGTCCCTTTGGGAAAGGGCCAGAGACTTAGTCCCATCCAGCTCCAGCCAAATGGGGGACCCTACAGGTGTCGAAAGTCCAACGGGCCATCGGGCAGCCCGTGAGGAGGAGTTAGCGCCCAGTGTCCTAGTCTCTCTCTGTCGATGGGTAATTGCCACGGGCATCACTAACGCGATGGGCCGTGGAAGCCGCCCATGGGAATGATCTAGGGGACCAGCCCCTCCTGCCCAGTCATGATGCCCTAGACAATGGGCCATCGCATGTTCGACGCCAGTCAGGCGGCCTATCCGGCGATCAGTTTTTTCGAAATTCCCAAATTAAGTTGGGGGCAGTCCATTCTTTTTCCAATTCTTTTAATTCCGATCCTTAGTCATTTGGAGAGTAATTAAAGGGTTTTTAACTCTATTTCTCTCATTACTCCAAAATCATTCGATACTTAGAAAATTCAGTCAAGAACAGAACACTTTCTCTCAAGAACAAGGCAAAAGGGTTTCCTCCAAGTTTCTCTCAGAATCCAAAGGTTCAACTGTAGAATCTTCATCCAGGTATGTGGGATTTCACTAGTGGGTTCTTTTCACCCATTAGGTCTCTAAATTTCAGTCAGTTCTTTAGTTTCCCCATGAATTATTCAGACCTAGGATTCCTAAATCTTAGGGATATAATTGTAATTTAGTTATTATAGCTTCTATGGTATAATTACATGTTCTCGGAGAATTAGTATAGCTCCATGCTATTAGACTCAGAAACCCTAGCTTGTGTAAATTTCAATAAGTCATAACTTATGCTTGCTAGGCAGTTTGATTAGACAATCATGCTCCAGAATTTGAATGACATATCTTTCAGTACATGTATGTTGTATTCTTAGTCAATTATCAGTGTTTTGAGCTATCTATTATTTCAGTGAATTATTGCTTATATTCAGTTGGGAGTAGGCTTAGTACCGAGCAACGAAAGGATGAAGGCTTAGCTGTCAATTTGGGCTAAGACCATTAGTAGCAGTTCCCAAGTCCCAGAACTACGGTGCCTCCGCAGGTATAAAAGGAGTCAGCTATCAGACTAAGCTGCATCTCCTTGTCCCTTGAGGACATCAGTAGTGGATCCATGTCAGACTTGTTCGTACCCTTAGCAAGGTATGAAGACCCTTCCATCCAGGGTTACAGGTTAGTCCCATAGTTAGCTTAACTTGGGGTATGTCAGTTAATAGTATCTCCCACAGTTAGACTCATATTGCAATGACCATGTGCCCAGTATTTACTTCAGTATTCAGTACATCATGTTATACTCATGATTTGTACTTGGTCATTGTATCTAGTCCAACTTTCACTTATATTTTAGTATGTTCGTGTTTATGCTCAGCTCTTTACTATTCAGCTTAGTACATATCCTGCATGCTATGTACATTCAAAGTACTGACGCATACTTTTGTGCTACATTATAAAATGATGTAGGTTCAGGCATTCAGTATCCAGACCGCACATAGTCGATTCCCAGTCCATACTTAGAAGCTCAGTGGTGAGTCCTTATAGTTTGAGGACGATAGACATGATTTACTTTCAGTATTTACTTTTTAGTTTCAGTCTTATTAGGTTAGCTGGGGGGCATGTCCCAACAACTCACATCAGTTAGAGGCTTTCAGACATACACTAGATTCAGTTGAGTTAGTGTTGTTTTCAGTCATCACGATACTCTTATTATATTTTATATTCAGACATGTTCTGGGTTCTTCTCACTTCAGATATAAAAAAACTATTTTCAGCTTCCACACAATATATGTTTTTCACCTCACATTGCATAGATATGCCATGCCATGGGTTAGCTTGGGGTCACTTATGACACTGAGCATCGTATCGCATCCAGGGGATAGCCTCAGGGTGTGATACACAGAATATGTCAAGAAGTTAGAAAGGGTCAGGCAGGTTGGACAAGCTAAGGTGTTAGACAAGAAGTCCTGAAATGATGGAAATTTCAATAGTTCATACTCCAGGGGCCACAATCAGTAGGTGTACTCTGCCCGTCCTATTCAGTTAGCTCTACCAGCTGCCATAGGTGGTCATCTAGGAGCAGTCAGCAGTTCTCATCTCCTAGAGGCCAGGGAGCTTCTTATACATCTATCAGAAGGCCTACTCTTGATCACGGGTGCTTCTATTGTGGTGATATGGATCACTTTAAGAGGGAGTGCCTTAACAGACAGACGTGTAATTAGAATCAATAGCAATCTAAGGCTGTAGTCTCAATAGGTAGAGGTGGTCATGCTAGAGGTCATCCACAAGATAGGCAAGGTATCTTTTAGGGAGGTCAGGGAGACTGGGGTAGTGGAGGCACGGGCAGGGGAGTGGTATAGCCAGCCAAAGAAGTTGCTCAGATTGATGACTGGTCTCACTGTTATGCCTTTCCAGGGAAGTTGGAGGCTGAGGCATCAGACGCAGTGATCATAGGTACAATTCTTGCATGTGATAGTATGGCTTCCATACTTTTGACCCAGGTTCTACATACTCTTATGTTTCTGTGAAGTTTGCTTTGGGTCTGGATTTGAATTATGATATCCTTGATTCTCCTATCCATGTTTCCACCCCGGTCGGAGAGTCTTTGATAGTGACTCATGTTTATCATACCTGCTCTGTGGTGTTCGCAGGGTTATAGACTTGGGTAGACTTGGTTATTCTGGATATGATAGACTTTAATGTTATTTTGGGCATGACCTAGTTATTTTCTTATCATGCAGTATTGAATTGTAATGCTAAGACTGTGGCTATAGAAATTTTGAGTAAGGATAGGCTAGAGTTGGAAGATGTGTTCAAAGTTAAGCCAGCTAAGATCATATCATTTATTCGGGCTAAGAAGCTAGTGGGGACATGGTGTTTGGACTTTTTGGCTCATCTTTGGGATAATAGTGTGGAGTCCTCATCGATTGAGTCAGTTCAGGTTGTTTTAGAGTTTTAGGAGGTATTTTCGATGGACGTGCCTGGTATGCCTCTAGATAGGGATATTGATTTTTTTGTATAGATTGGAGATAGACACTCGCCCAATTTCTATTCCTCCATATCGTATGGCTCCGGAAGTGTTGAGAGAACTTAAGGCTCAACTTCAGGAACTCTTACATAAGAGTTTTATCTGTCCCAGTGCTTCGCCTTGGGGTGCTCCAGTCTTTTTTGTTAAAAATAAGGATTGTAGTATGTGGATGTGCATAAACACAGACAGTTGAACAAGGTTACCATCCAGAACAAGTACCCTTTACCCTGTATAAATGATTTCTTTGACCAGTTTCAGGGTGCATCTGTGTTTTCAAAAATTAACTTAAGGTCAGGGTATCATCAGTTAAAGATTAGACCCGAGGACATCCCTACGACTGCTTTTCAGACTTAGTATGGGCATTACAAGTTCCTAGTGATGTCATTTGGGTTGACCAATGCACAGACAACATTCATAAGTCTTATGAATTAGGTATTTAAGTCTTATCTGAATTCTTTCATCATTGTATTTATAGATGACATCTTGATCTACTTCAAGATTAGGGAGGAGCATGCTGAGCATCTTCACATTGTGTTGGGAATCTTGAAGCACTAGAAGCTATATGCAAAATTTTCTAAGTGTGAGTTTTGGTTGACTTCAGTCACTTTCCTTGGGCACGTGGTGTCAGAAAAGGGGGTGATGGTGGATCCCCAGATGATTGAGGCAGTTAAGAATTAGGCCCTACCTAGCTCTGTGACTGAGGTGAGAAGTTTTGTGGGGCTTGTAGGGTACTACCGCAGGTTTGTCAAGGATTTTGCATCCATTACTACTCACTTGACAAGGTTGACTTAAAAAGAGTTATAATTTGTGTGGTCCGATATGTGTGAAGAGAGCTTTCAAAAGCTCAAGACACTTCTTACTACAACGCCCATTCTTTTCTTGCCGGTGGAAGGTAAGGATTTCATTGTTTATTGTGATGCCTCACATTCTGATTTGGGTGTTGTGTTAATGTAGGACATGAATGTTATAGCATATGCCTCTAGGTAGTTGAAGCCTCATGATAAAATTTATCCCACCCATGACTTGGAGTTGGCAACAGTGGTTTTTGCACTTAAGATTTGGAGACACTATCTCTATGGTGTCAAATGTGAGGTGTTCACTGATCATCATAGTCTGCAACATGTTTTCACTCAGAAGGACTTGAATTTTAGACAGAGGAGGTGGATGGAGTTATTGAAAGATTATGATGTGACCATCCAGTACCATCCAGGTAACGCTAATGTGATGGAAGACACATTGAGCCAGAAGACCATCAACATGGGCAGTTTGGCTTGTTTGGGGGTGTCCAAATGACCATTGGCAAGGGAGATTCAGACTTTGGAATCAAATTTTATGCAACTGGGCCTCTCAGAACAGGGTGGAGTATTGACCAGTATTGAGGTCAAATCCATCTTCATAGAAGAGATAAAGGCCAAGCAGTTTCAGGATTCGTAGTTGAGAAAGCTTTGGATCAAGGTAATATCCGAAGAGTCCAGGGATGCCACGTTGGACTTTGGCAGAGTGACGAACTTCAGGGGGAGGATTTGTGTTCCTCGGGTTGATGATATAATTCATAAGGTATTGGCAGAGGCGCATGGTTTGCGATATTCGATTCATCTGGGCGTAACAAGGATGTACACGGATTTGAGGCAACTTTATTTGTGGCCTGAGATGAAAAAGGACACAACTGATTTTATGTCCAAATGTCAGAATTGTCAACAGGTCAAGTATGAGCACCAAAGGCATGCAAAAACTTCTTTAGAGAATGCCCATTTCTGAGTGGAAGTGGGAAGGATAGCCATGGATTTTGTGGTGGCTTTTCCCAAGACTTTAGGGAAGTATGACTCTATCTGGGTCATAAGGGACTGGCTGACCAAGTCAGCTTATTTCAATTCAATCAGGGTGGACTACAACTTGCTGCAACTAGCTAAGATCTATGTTAGGGAGATTGTGAGACTGCATGGGATACCACTGTCCATCATTTCAGACAGGGGTACACAGTTTACCTTTATGTTCTGGGATAAGTTACACCAGGAGTTGGGTACTCAACTCATATTCAGTACAAATTTTCATTCTCATACAAAAGGTTAGTTAGAGAGGACAATCCAAGTGTTGGAGGACATGCTGAGAGCATGTGTGAATGAATTTGGGGGGTCATTAAGACCAGTTTTTACCATTTTGTGAGTTATCATACAACAATAGTTACCATTCCAGTATCAACATGGTACCATTCAAGGCCCTATATGGGAGGGATGTAGGTCACCCATAGGGTGGTTTGAGGCAGGTGATGTGAAACCTCTCCGTGTAGACTTGGTAAGGGAAGCGCAAGAAAAGGTAAGGGGCATTCAGACCAAGTTGCTAGCAGCCCAGAGCAGGTAGAAGGAGTACGCAGATCGCAAGGTCAGGGACATGGACTTTCAGGAAGGTGAACAGGTATTGTTGAAAGTGTCACCAATGAAGGGGGTTATGCATTTTGGTAAGAAGGGCAAGCTCAGCCCTCAATTTATTGGTCCATTTAAAGTTCTCGAAATTATAGGGCCAGTGGCTTACAGGCTAGGAATGCCGCCCAGTTTATAGGGGTGCACCCGGTCTTCCATGTATCCATGTTGAAGCATTACTATGGGGACAACGATTACATTATTAGATGGGATGAGATATTATTAGACAAGGACCTTCAGTACGAAGAGGAACCAGTTGCAATTCTTGATCAGGATATTCGTAAGTTGAGAACAAAGGAGATCAAATTGGTGAAAGATCAATGGAAGCATCATCCGGTCGAGGAAGCCACTTAGGAAACCGAGAGGTACATGCGAGACAAGTACCCTCGCTTGTTTAAGGACTCAGGTACTACACTCTTCCCTCTTTTACTTCATATTTTTGGGTTTGATCATTCAGGGATGAATGATGGGTAAATTGGTATATGTTGTAACAACTGAGTTTGTCGTTATGGGTAAACTCTTTGTACCAAGTTTCGAGTTGGAAAACTTTTGGATTTAGGAGTTGAAAATTTTAGGCTAGGCTAGTCTCAGATGAAATCTAAGCAAGGTATGGTCTAGGGCAATTCGGGTGAGAATTGGATAACGTGTCTTGTAGTGAGCTAGTTTTTTTCATTAGCTAAGACATAGAGGAGTCCATAGGACTTTTCGGAAGTGAATTTGGGTGAGTAGAACTCCCAATATCGAGGTTGATGTGAAGGGATTATTTCAGAACATCAAGGATTTAAGGTGTGTTGTAGAATGGACACTTTTCTGGGATTTTCCAACTTTCTGTGCATAACGAGCGCGGTCACTGCGCAATAGCGGCTACTGCTATAGCTGAAATTATTTTGCTATAGCAGAAGTCAACTTTGGTCAGCACCACTGTAGCGGTCGGTTCCACTATAGCGGCTGTGCTATAGAAGTGTACGGACCGCTATAGAGGACTGAGATAAGATTTAATGTAGAAACTTCCCCAAAACATTCACTTTTAATCAAGAACATTTTGGAGAAGGGCAAGGGAAATTTTGGAAGAACCTTACTCGTTTTTCACCATTTTTCATCTCAAAGGTAAGGTTTCTACTCTCCTAACTTCGTACTATCTTTTGTACATTGTAGAATTGATAGTTGAGGACTTGGGAAAGTTTGGAATGACCTAGGAATGTTAGAATTCGGGGAAAGAGGGGATTCTAGGGCATAGAAGCTCTTGGGTTTTGATTATTGTTGATGGGTTATGATTATTTAGCAATAATTCTCTAAATTTATCCATAAAAAATGGTAGCATTAGGTGAATTGATGGTGGGAAAGCCCGGGAATGGGTGGAATGACCATAGTTTGGCCTGGGGAATGGAAATTTTGTATAATCCATGTATTTTAGGCTAGTTAATTGATTGTAGTTATTGTATATTTATTTTTAGACCAAGAACAAGCAAGAGCTTCGGGAAATGGGAATGCACTGGTTCAATAGAGCTTGCGAGTAATTCGAGGTAGGTGATGGTTATTGATATTCCCTATATGCAATATATGTTCATGTACTATAACTTAGTATTGTGTGAGTTGCATGCTTAGGGAATGAAGTTATGAATGTCTACTTATCCGGTTATCAGGCTTCTGAAATGAATTTGTTATTGCTTGTTGGTTTACAAGTATGTTTATTCATGCTTTGTGGATTGATTAGATTTGATGTGACATTCGATTGGCTTGGGTACTATTCTTGGTACATGTTACATATCTATTAGCTTGCATACCATGCCTGGTATGGGATACTATTCGATTAGCTCGGGTACTATTCCTGGTACAGGAATTATAAATGGTTGGCTCGGGTACCATGCCTGGTATGAGTTTTGCTTTACTTGCATTAGTTGTATTCTTTTGATGGTTTTATGAGTGGATCGGGTTTTATTTTTGAAATATGATTTCTGCATATGGTCCATGAGAGGCTGACTGATTATAATTAATTGTGAGGTTGGTCTTAGTATAGGCTGGGATTGCATATTGAAACATAGTTGGTGTCCTAAGGATCCTTGGTGGGTCTGGTCTGTGTGGATAAGATATGTGTTTATGGTCACTGATTTGTCCTTGATTGTTATCTGAATATATGTGGTCGATAGGTTAAGGAAGTGCCCATGGTTTAGTGGTTTTGTTGACTTGTTACATGTTTATGTTACTTTACTCAGCTTTAGTTATTGTTCATACTTTGTTTATTAGAGTTGGCCGATGATTCTACCAGTACACAGTAGTTATATACTGATTCTGCACTTGCTTTGCTTTTGTGAGTACATGCAATCTTTCGACGGCTAACGCACGACCTCACTTGTAGTCCCAGCGGTTCCAGATCTCAAGGGTGAGCTGCTTTGGTCAAGCTACCTTGGTTTCTTATTTTAGTTGTAGCCCACTTGTTTCGGGCTTATACTCCATTTGTTTTTGGGGTTGTATCCCCATACTCTAGATTAGTAGATATTTTGCTACGATGACTTTCAGGTTCTAGGAAGGATTTCCGCAGGTTATTTGGTTGAATAGATGTGAATGTTAGTTTATTTATGCAAACTGGTTTTAAGCTGCTAAATTTTACTAAGTGTTGGATTAAAATTTGGTTCGCTCATCGGGGGTTCGGTGGGTGCCACTTACGGTGGGGTTGTATCGTGACAAGAACCATTTCCAAGATGCATCATTTTCTAAATCAACTATATCATAAGCAATTGGTATAATTTGCCCTGTGTGAAATGCATGGCAATGTTAATAAGGGTGATGACAATGTATTAAATTAAGGAAATAGTTTGCTATGATACCCTGATGGTATATGGGTATCATAGAGTATTGTAGAAATAAAATATGTAATATATGAGCATATGTTACCCTGTGCATCTTGTGTGACAGATGTTAGCATTGTACCTCTGTGTATTTCCTTTAGGAATATTCCATCTACCATTATAGTAGGTTTGTAATACCACCACCCTTGAATTGGTGCATATAATGCTATAAAAAAAATATAAAAAAGAGTCATCCTCTTCGGTTTCTAGTCTTGTAACTGTTCCTGGGTTTGCATATTGCAACTTATATAGGTATGTTAGTAATTGTGCATATGCATCTCTCGGGTTGCCTCTTATAATTTCAAATTCTCTTTCCTTTGTCTGCCATGCTTGTATATATGTCAAGTTGATACCATATGCATTTTTGAAATCTCATTGTATATTTATCGGTGTGTACACTGTTCTTGAATCAACAATTTTTTGTTGTACGATACTACTTACAAAGAGTGTAGTGGCATGACTATCTGTTCAAGATCTTTCATGTTTGGGGCAGGTGTGGACGTCTTTAAAATATGTTACTCGAAGAAAATCTGATCATTTTATGCTCCTCACTCTAAAAGTCAAACAACATGTGTCGTTTATACAAATAACATACCTGCATAAGATGTATGCTACATGACATCACTTTTAGAGAAATACATTATTTTCAAACACAGATTTATGAGATCATCCATGATACCATCATAGTATATATATACTATTGTGGTATCAAGCAGTAACTTAGAAGTGTGTTGCTTGAAGGACTATTCATATATCTTTGATACCATTAGAGTATAATATACTCTCATGATATCAAGGAGTAAATGAGTAGTGTTTTCACTGAACCATTTCTTATTCCTCCTTGATACCATTAGAGTGTATATATACTGTAATAGTATCAAGCAGTAATTGAGCAGTCTTTTCACTGAAGCACTGCTTGTTCCTCTTTGATGTCATCAGAGTATATATATACTTTCATGGTATCAAGCAGTAATTTAGTAGTGTTTTCACCAGAGCACTGCCTCTTCATACTTGATGCCATCAGAGTATATATAAACTCTGATGGTATCAAGCGATAATTTAGTAGTGTTTTCACTAAAGCATTGCTTCTTATTTCTTGATGCCATCAGAGTATATATATACTGTGATTGTATCAAGCAGTAACTTAGCAGTTTTTCACTGAAGGACTGCTCTGATGGATATTCTATGTAGGTAACATACCTTCTTTTACAAGATTTTTGAGTTCGATATTGAAAATTTTCTTGCACTGAATATTGTCGCACTACTTTGATTAGTGTTTGTTTGTCAATGTTGATCTGCTGAACTTCAATAGATTGCTTGTTTTTGTCCATAATGACCTTTTGACCGTCTACGTGTTCATGATGAATTACAACACCTTCAATAGGATCGGATTCAATTGTGTCTGCAAACTGGATTAGTTGTGTACTTTTTGATGAGCTTTCAGGGAAGTCAAGGCTGGGCATGCTTGTGAGGCAGTCAAGGCTGGGCATGCTCATGGAGATGGATATTGCAGTGAATTCTACAACCAATGAATATGCAGTGATCGCAGGATTGTGTTTCTTCAATTCAAAATGGACTTTCACGCCCATGTTATTCATAATTTTTAGCGGTGGAATCCATGTGAAAGTGCATATTTGATTTCAACACTGCTTGCAGTAGCATCCTTCTGTACTTGTGTTGTTATTATTTTGACCAGATCTGTGAAATTGGAAGTAGAATTGACAAAAATTACATCAACGTGATAATTATTGTAGTGGTTGTTTGAATCCCAAGTTTCATTGTGTTGTACTAAAACTGTAACATTATCCATCAATGGAATTGAAACTTCAAACCCTGTGAAATTTGAATTTTGACAGTAGAAGGTAGCTTGAGGAAGAAGAAGGCAGCTTTGGAAAGGAAGGAGGAAAATTGCACGTGACTCATTTGAAGCTGAGCAGTAAACGCGCGTTATTATTTAAAATAGGGGGTGAAAGTAAGGGGGTAGCCGCTTGTAAATAGTTTTCCATTTTAGAGTACAAGTATTCTTTTCCCTTTTATTTACAAGGTAGAGCCTGCACTGTTGGGGCCTTAGCGCAACTGCCTAGTAAAAGTTTGCACAAGTATACTGGTCTATTAGTTATCACCATTTGGCTTCTAAATAGTTTGAGTTTGGAAGTTTGATTTTTTAAAATCTTTACTTCATGAAGGATGTCTCCGCCACTGGTTGGCATTGATACAATTTGGAGATGTCTAATATTTTACATGTTGCACAACTAGGGTGGTATGAATCTTGCAAAGGTGTACAATGTTAGTTTGGAGTTGGTTATTTTAATTCAATAGATGTTGTAGTTTAGTCCTTTATCTTTTTATTAAATGTTACTTCTTTTTTATCTTTTGTAATGACCCTTATAGTCATTTTATGATTTTTGCATCTTTTACATGTTTTACCCCTTCATGTAGCTTTGGTATGGTTTTTGTGGTCCGATTAGATGGGTGGTGCAGTTTTAGAGGTGGTCAGGTGGGTTTTGGATGAGTTGTTCATTCTAGGAGATTGAAAAATTAAATTTTTTGATTAAACTCAACATTTGAGGAAGATGAGTTCGGAATGAAATTCTGACAGTTTTGTTAGGTCCAAAAGGTGATTTTTAAATTGGTTGGACTATTGGTTCTTGTCGCGAGATATTTGAATGTGATTCGGGTCATTGGTTGAAAATTTAGAAGTTAAGAGTTGACCTTGGTCAATATTTGATTAAGGTGATCTCATATCGGTGTTCTGATGGTTCCAACAGGTTTAAAATATCATTTTCAGTCTAGTAGTGTCACGCCCGAGCCTACCCCCTGGACGTAATACGGGACCCAAGATCACAAGTGATCTCAAGATAACCCTCTAGCACTAGCATGACTTAAAACTGAACAAAACATAAGAACAGAAGCTTAACTGAAGTGAGAGCAACTTGATCTGTTATATAAATATAAGTATGAAATGATAATCTGAAATAAGTTGAATATCAGACTCTATATCTTAAAGCCTCTACTACTAATGAGCTACTGGGATAAATCCCCAGCTAACTCTAAATACTGAAAACTGAATAAACAAACTAAATACTGAAATGAAGATAAACTCCAAGTCCTCGAATAAGGAGGACTCACCAAGCTGGCTAGATGTGTTGTTGATCTACTAGCCATGAATCTGAGGACAGGCTATAGAATCTACATCATGATAGGAAGCAACACAAATAAGTATGCGGTCAGTACTATGAAATATACTGAGTATGTGAGATATGCATATGGTATGATAAAATACACTTGAAGGCATGCTTTAAACTGAGATCATGAATAATTCATGGTAAAACATGCTTAAAAATATCCTTAAAGATGAAATCATATGATAATGGTAAAATTTGTAATATGATGACTCAATGCAATATCATAAGCTGAAAACATAGTCATAATCATAAGTCATAAGTAGTAAGTCTGAACTCTGAAAGCTAAGAGTCAATACATTCTTTGAGTGAAAACTAATTACTGTGGGAGGTTCTCTTAACCGACATAGACCATGTGAGCTATATGGAATCCGATGTATCCGCCCCCATCGAGAGGACCCAATATACCTTGTAAGGGTATAGAGGCATAGCTTGGCATGATCACTAGTTCTAATGCCCAATTGAGGGGACTTAAATAACTTACAGGGGCACATAGTTTTGGGACTAAGGGTACTCTCACCCTGTTTAACACAGTGATAAATACTACTCCCAAAATATACTATAGCTTATATATATACTGGTGACATATCTGATTTCAATACTGTTCATAGCTTAGGTAGACATACCTAGATGTCAAACCTTTCATAAAACATAAGAACATATCTGATGTCATGCCAATATCAAATCATAAGTCTTAAAGCTTAGGAATACCATAATTCAAAATATACTTTTCTCTATAAATACATAGCTTGAAGAATTAGGCATGCAATTTTTTAACACTTGAGGCCATGTTATCTAAACATGCTAATTTTCTTACTTGAAAACATGCAATATAGTGAAAACATGCTACAATCCATCTTTAGTATATGGGATTTTGAAAACACTTAATGAATCTCAAATAAATCATAGGTAAGTAATGAAAAACCTTGAATTGATGCTTTAAAGCTGAACCCATAAGATTTCCCCCAATTTAGGCAAGAACCTAATTTCATAAATTCACAAATCAAAGCAGAACTTGGGGGTTTTGGACATAAGGGTGAAAGGAATCCCTTATTGAATACCCGCATACTTGATTTGAAGCTTTCCCAACTAAGAATGAGAAGAATGGAGACTTTAAATTGAAACCCTTGATCTTGAGCTTGAGACTTGGAGTTATGAAGTTCTTTCCTCTTTTGGGTGCTTGAATGAGGGAATAAGAAGATACTTAGGCTAATTGGAGTAGAAACCCTACTAAAAGGGGTCAAAACGACCAAACTTAAGAGTTAAAAAAATGGAAAATTACAAAAATACCCTTGGACTTAAGCTTGGAAAAACTGATAAAATGACTCGACTTCAGGGACCACGAGTCAGTCTACAGACCATCAAAGTGAATGACGGACTATCACGCCTCGAGGCTAACCCTAGACGTAACACAGTGCTTAGAGTCACAAGTTACCCCAAGCTAACCCATGGTCTGGCATGTATAAACAAGTTCAAGTTAAAACGTATACTGTGCGGAAGCTGAAAATAGTTTAATAACTAAAATGGGGAAGAGCCCAAACACATGTCTGAATACAAAATGTATAAAGAGTATAGTGATGACTGAAAACAACACTACCAACTCAAACTAAATCTAGTATATGTCTGAAAGCCTCTAACTGATGTGAGTTGCTGGGACATGCCCCCAGCTAACTCTAACAAGTATGAAACTAAAATGTAAAGACTGAAAAAATAAAGCATGTCTATCATCCTCGAGCTATGAGGACTCACCACTGAAGCTGCTGAGTAAGACTGGAAGTCGTTCTAAGCGCGATATGGATGCTGAGCACCTGAACCTACATCATAAAATGATGTAGAACAAAATTAAGCGTCAGTACTTTGAATGTACTGAGCATGTGAGATATGTGCTGAGTTGAACAATACAAGGGCTAAACATAGGATTATGTATAGTGAAGCATAAACTGAGAAGTAAGCTGAGATGCAATGACCAAATACATATCATGAGTATATAGCACGTTGAACTGAATAACTGAATATAAGGTCAATGCAACATGAGTCTGACTGTGGGAGATACTATTAACTGACATACCCCAAGCTGAGCTAACTATGGGGCCAACCTGTAACCCTGGATGGGAGGGTGTTCATACCTTGCCAAAGGTACGGACAAGCCTAACGTGGATCCACTAAACTGATGTCCTCTAGGGACAAAGATGACTAGCCTAATCTGGAAGCTAACCCCTTTCATACCTACGGTGGCGCCGTAGTTCTGGGACTTGGGGACTGCTACTAAAGGTATCAGCCTAAACTGACAGCTGAGCCTTTATCCCCTCGTCAACTCGGCACTAAGTCTACTCCCAACTGAATACAAGCTAACATACAGCTGTAATACTGGATAGCTCAAAATACTGATATAATCTGAGAATGCAACATACATCTACTGAAAGATATGGCATTCACATTATAAAGCATGATTGTTTGACTGAATGTCCTAGCAAGTGTAATTCATGAAATACTAAAGTTAACACAAGCTAGAGTTTCTGAGTTCTATACATGAAGCTATACTAATTCTCCCAGAACATGAACTAAGCATCATATAAGTTATAGCATCTGAATAGCAAGGAAATCTCGAGGGCTTATAAACCTAGGTCTGAGTAATCATGGAGAAACTGAAGAACTGACTGAGTTCAAGGGACCTAATGAGTTAAAGGAACCCACTAGTAAAATCTCACATACCTGGAGGAAGATTCTACGGTCGAACCTTTGAATTTTGGGGTTGAACTACGAGGAAACCCTCTGCCTTGTTCTTGAGCGAAAGTGCTTTTGTTCTTGTCCGATGTTGCTAAGTGTCGATTGAATTTAGGAATAATGAGGTAAATAGAGTAAAATCCCTTTAATTACTCCAAAATGACTTAGGATCAGAGTTAAAAGAATTGGTAAAAGACCGAAATGTCCCCAACTTAAAACTGGAAATTTTGGAAAAATCACTGTTGAATGGGACGCTCGATGGGCGTCGGACCTGCGATGGCCCGTCGGCCAAGTCATCGGCATGGGGCATACT
This sequence comes from Jaltomata sinuosa, assembly GCA_003996215.1. Taxonomy (NCBI): domain Eukaryota; kingdom Viridiplantae; phylum Streptophyta; class Magnoliopsida; order Solanales; family Solanaceae; genus Jaltomata; species Jaltomata sinuosa. Next base: position 13,098 of record QJPP01005881.1, on the reverse strand, counting down.
ACGCTGGCCCCTGGACCATTCCAATGGGTAGACCCATGGCCCATCGCTTCAGCGACTCCCATGGCGATTTACTCATTTGGGCAAGGGAGGCTGGGACTGGGTAAAGGGAGGCTGGGACTAGGGCACTGGCTCCTTCTCAAGGGCTGCCCGATGGCCTGTCGGACCTCCGATGCCCGTCAGGTCCCCTGTTTTGCTGGAGCCAGCTTGGACTAAGCCTCTGGGCCCTTCCCACGGGGACCCCTAATGGGCCATTGTGTCCACGATGCCCATGGGTCAGCCTCTGGGGCTTGACTGAAGATGGAATTTTCTTAAGTTTTGTTGAGTTCTGGGTTTTTAAAGCTGGTCTAAATTTTGTACACCCGTCTTGCTATAAATGTAGAGTTACAAAAGAAACCTTAGCCCCTGGATCTAACAATGCATAGACATCAGTACTATTGACTCGTAACGTACCCGTGACCACATAAGAAGAGTCCTCCTGATCCTGTTGAGCCTGAAGAGCATACAACCTATTCTGGCACTGACCACCACCCATACTTGATGAGGCACCCTGTTGAGTGGGGTGACCTACTAGCGCTACTGTAGAACTAGTCTGATTTTGTGGGCGAACATCCTTGACCTTTTAAGAAGCTGATGGACAATCCCTCATCATGTGGCCTGGCTTACCACACCCAAATCAATTTCCACTACCTGTCATGCACTCATCCTGGTGGTTCCTACCACACTTCTTACACACTGGATGAGTGCGCCCGCTAGTAACTGTACCTTGGGACATAGAGCCAGACGCTCTATCTCGTCGATCCTTCTTGAACTTTGGCATTGGGGAACTGGCAGAAGGTGGAGCTGGAGATGAAGTCTTCTGACAGAACTGAGAGCGGTTACCAGCCTCTGACCTCTGCTGAGAGTAGCTAAAGTCACCTGTCCTAGCTCTCTTACTATCTCCTCCCCTTTTCTTAATTTTCTCATCCTCAATCGGTTGAGAATAAGTAACTAACCTGTAGATGTCCATTTTCTTAATGATCATGGAGGTATTACATTCCTTGACCACATCATCATACACACCAGACACGAACTTTCTTATACGAGCTCTAGAGTCGGCTACTATCGCTGGAGCATACTTGGATAGCTGTGTGAACTTGAGAGCATAATCCTTCACACTCATGTCATTCTGCTTCAAGTTAATAAATTCCTGGACCTTGGCTTCCCTGAGCTCAAGTGGGAAAAACCGGTCCAGAAAAGTAGTCTTGAAAAGGTTCCAACTTACTGGGCCTGCATTAGTACCACGAGATTCTTTCCACTGCTGGTACCAAGTGTAGGACACTCCCTTTAACTGATAGGTGGCCAAATCTGCACCCTCGACTAGAGTGACACCCATATTGTTTGTTACCTTCTGGATGTCATCGAGAAACTCTTGTGGATCCTCTTCTGACTTAGACCCATGAAATTTTGGAGGGTTTATTCGAGTGAAGTCCCAGATTCTTGCTGCAGCACTGTTAATCTGAGGCAGAGCTGGTGTTGAAGCCTGTTGATTGACCTGGGCGGTCATGGCCTGAGCAAGCACTTGGAAAGCAGCCCTGAATTCGGCATGCATGACTTGCTCATTTAATGGATCTGCTAGAGCTGCTGGTGCTGGCTGATTCCTGGCGTTAGCTCTTTTGGGAGGCATTTTTCTGAAATGCGAAGAGCAGGAGTTAGAAGTAGGTTAAATAGAGTTCATACTTCATAGGACGAGCTAGAAAATAAAGAAGGGAAGTTCTTCCTAATGACGTCTCATAGATCCTCCCCCATAAGTGTGGCACGCTTCACACCCATGAAGAAGGCTCTACTTAACGCGGCTTTCAGACACCCTAGGACACTTAAACCTGATGCTCTGATACCAAGTTTGACACGCCCCAAGGCTACCCCCCAGACGTAATACAGTGCTTAGAGTCACAAGTGATCCTAAGCTAACCCATGGTCTGTCATATCTAAACAATTTCAAGTTAAAACTTATACTGTGCGGAAGCTGAAAATAATTTAATAACTAAAATGGGGAAGATCCCAAAAACATGTCTGAATACAAAATGTATAAAGAGTATAGTGATGACTGAAAACAACACTACCAACTCAAATTGAATCTAGTCTATGTTTGAAAGGCTTTAACTGATTTGAATTGCTGGGACATGCCCCCAGCTAACTCTAACAAGTCTGAAACTGAAATGTAAAGACTGAAAAGTAAAGCATGACTATCATCCTCAAGCTATGAGAACTCACCACTGAAGCTGCTGAGTAGGACTGGAAGTCGATCTAAGCGCGATCTGGATGCTGAGCGTGTGAACCTACATCATAAAATAATGTAACACAAAAGTATGCATCAGTACTTTGAATGAACTTAGCATGCAAGATATGTGCTGAGCTGAACAATACAAGGGATAAACATGGGAATATGTGTACTGAAGCATAAACTGAGAAGTAAGCTGAGATGCAATGACCAAATAAATATCATGAGTATATAGCATGCTGAACTGAATAACTGAATATAAGGTCAATGCAACATGAGTCTGACTATGGGAGATACAATTAACCGACATACCCCAAGCTGAGCTAACTATAGGGCCAACCTGTAACCCTGGATGGGAGGGTGTTCATACCTTGCCAAAGGTACGAACAAGTCTGACGTGGATCCACTAAACTGATGTCCTCTAGGGACAAAGATGACCAGCCTAATCTGGCAGCTGACCCCTTTCATACCTATGGTGGTGTCGTAGTTCTGGTACTTGGGGACTGCTACTAAAGGTCTCAGCCTAAACTGATAGCTGATCCTTCATCCCCTCGTTCTCTCGGTACTAAGTCTACTCCCAATTGAATACAAGCTAACATGCAACTGTAATACTGGATAGCTCAAAATACTGATATAATCTGAGAATGCAACATACATATACTAAAAGATATGGCATTAAAATTCTAAAGCATGATTGTTTGAATGATATGACTATCAAGTATAATTCATGAAATACTGAAGTTAACACAAGTTAGGGTTTATGAGTTCTATACATGAAACTATACTAATTCTCCAAGAACATGAACTAAGCATCATATAAGTTATAGCATCTGAATAGCAAGGAAATCTCTAGGGTTTGTAAACCTAGGTCTGAGTAATCATAGAGAAACTGAAGAAATGACTGAGTTCTAGGTACCTAGTTAGTGAAAGGAACCCGCTAGTGAAATCCCACATACCTGGAGAAAGATTCTACGGTTGAACCTTTGGATTTTGGGGTTGAACTAGGAAGAAACCCTCTGCCTTGTTCTTGAGAGAAAGCGCTTCTATTCTTGTCTGATGTTGCTAAGTGTCGATTGAATTTAGGAGTAATAAGGGAAATGGAGTAAAAGCCCTTTAATTATTCCCAAAATGACTTAGGATCGGATTTAAAAGAATTGGGAAAAGATCGGAATGTCCCCAACTTAAAAATGGAAATTTTGAAAAAATCACCACCGGACGGGCCGCTCGATGGGCGTTGGACCTGCGACGGCCCATTGGCCAAGGCGTCGAGATGCGGAAGACTGGGCTGGCCCCCTGGACCATTCCCATGGGCATATCCACGGCCCTTCGCTTCAGCAACGCCTGTGGAGATTTTCGCGTTGGGGCAAGGGAGGCTGCGACTGGGGCGCTTGCTCCTTCTCACGGGCTTCTCAACAGCCCGTCGGACCTCCGACGCCTGTCGGATCCCCTGTTTAGCTGGAGCCGACTTGGACTGAGCCTCTTGGACCTTCCCACGGGGACCTCAGATAGGCCGTTGTGTCCATGACGCCCGTGGGTTAGCCAGTGGGGCTTGACTGGAGATGGAATTTTCTTAAGTTTTGCTTAGTTTTGGGTTTTAAAGCTGGTCTAAATTCTCGGGTGTTACACGAACCGTTATCTAGTCCGTGGTTTCAGAAACCACTTCTGCGAGTCTACTGGAATTCTATTCCATGAGTCACTCTACGGTCTGTGATTCTGAACGACAGACAATCCTGTGACTCGTGGTTTTGACTTCAGGAAATGAGGATCCTCTGATCCTCAGGAACTACGGATGGAAGGACGGGTCGTGGAATGGGTTGATGGGTCGTCAACCCACTAGTGGAATTTAGAGGACTTGATACCTCTCTGAAGGTGATTCCACAGGTTACAGGATGAACCATCGTTCAAAATAATGACCCTCAAGTCACTCATGGAATCTAGGGAAGAAAAGCTAAATTTTAACAAACCACGGGTTACTCTACGGATCGTGGTTTTGGTCTACGAGTCGTGAACCAACCAGTGGTTTTGAAGATGAAAATTTTAAGGTTTAGGTCTATTTTCACGAGTCACAGTACGGACCGTAATACCATTCCACGGGTCGTCATCCCATCCGTGGTAACTGACACTGCTGTAGTAAAATACCCATAACTTTTTACTTCGGACTCATATTAATGCATGATCGGTGGTGTTGGAAAGAAGAATCAATTGTTTTGAATTTGGTAGATACTAAGCCACCTAACAATTAATATTCTAAGAGGAAGGGTCGATTGAAGTTGACCTTAGTTTAGTCTTACATGAAAACTCATTTGGTTGTGGTGCTTTCAACTTAACTTGATGATTGGAGTTTCTTATGAACATGATTCGCATCCAAAGCACTCACCATACTAGAAAAATGATTATTACACTCATGGAAAAAGGTTCGGGTATTAGCTTAGGATTTTTGGGGTGTTACAAATAGCATATTTGGTTTGTCTTAATGGGATTTTGAGAGAATCTCGAGGGTCTATTTATGATTTTAGAGAAAATTTCCTTGGTTTCAGCTGCTATCTGGTGCAACAAATTCTTTATTTGCATTCGCGAGGCCTTGATCACGTTCGTGAAGAAGGAAAAAGGTAGACTTACACATTCACGAAGGGCAATTGGTTCGAGGGTCGGGTTGGTATGCATCCGTTCACGGGCTAGGTTCCACGAGGGGCAGGTCTGGGTCAGGGGGCTGCAAATGCAGAGGAGCATCATATTTTTTATGATGGATCACGCCTGGACAGATTTAAATTCTAATTTCGAGTATAAACACCATAACTCAATTTTGGGAGCTTGAAATCACATTTTGTGATAGTTCCAAAGAGGATTTTTATGATTTCATTATCAAGTATGATTCTAAACAATTATTTACTCATTCTCCGATACTTAATTAATCGTATCACCTTTAAATCAGTGTTTTAAATTGGAAAAATAAGGGTTTTCAGGCTAAAGTGAATAAATTAAATTTTGAGGTTTTGAAGATCGAATTGATCTCTATTTTTGATGATATTTTAGATTTGAGTTCATTACTATATGGGTAATCTGTAAATAAAATTTCAGCTCTGTCTTTATGAGTTTGGGATTGACTTTTAGGTTGACTTTTTGAGCCCAAAATAGACGTATAATAATATGGATATCTATAAAATTATTTACTTATGTAGATTATGTGTTTGACCATATTTGACTCATTCGGAGGCTTTGAGGAAGGGTAAAGTCATAATTTAACTTTTCGAGCTTCAATTTAAGGTAAGTTGAGATTTTTTTTGACTCTTTATGAACTGATAGGATATTATCGACTGTGTATATGGGTAATAGGTAATGGAGGTCCCGTGCAAATAGGACGATGAGTATTTATGCAAATATAGATGCCATGTTATGAGTTTATGTGATTATTTAACTTGTTTAGGTTGATTCCCTTGCCTTTGTAACATGATTTACATCATTTGTGACTTTGTTTACTCATGAACATGCTAGTTGACGATTTTACTCTCCTTTGCTGATTCAAAGTCGGATTATGGTAATATCTTGTGAAAGTTGTTGTTCTAGTTGTATTTTTGGGTTGATATGAGATGTTTATATGGGCCAAGAGATGGGAATGGCAAACTCTAAATGATAGTGGAATTAAGTTACTCTATGAATCATTGCCTTAAAATGTGTTTGTTGATTGGAATTGAAATTGCATGCATGTACGTTACGCATTGCATATCATATGGTTCTGAGTGACACACATGTCCAATATTATATGTATCAGAGTGGCATGCTTGTTCGGTATATAGACCTCGGGATTCTCCCATGAATCTCGACTGTCCAACAGAGGAAGCGAGTGTATACATAACATATGCATTACATTCGTTCATTATTATTTACTTGGTTATTGTTGAGTTTTCGTGATGAATACGTGTTTAAGTGTTGTGAATCTTGACTTTGTGATTATCTACCGCTGTCTGAGAGTTGATTATTGTGTTATTAACCACATTGTTGTTGGTTGTAGCTGGTAGTTCGAGTTTTATAGAAATGAATTGAAATTTGAGATTAAGCACAAGTAGGGGTGTATATGGATCGGGTTGGTTCAGATTTTTTAAATACCAAATCAAACCATTAGTGTCGAGTTTTAAAATTTATAAACAAACCAAACCAATAAAAGTCGGGTTTTTCAATCTCGGGTTTTCTCGGTTTCCTCGGTTTTTTCGAGTTTTTTTGGATTTTTTTCGGTAAAGCCTTCATACAAACATATAATTAACTTGTGCTTCAAATATTTCTATAGTCCGAGCAAAATACAACTATCAAAGGTATTTCTTAAAAAAATAACACAAAATATATTCACTTTATTTAGAATTTATGAAGTGAGTGATGACAATAAAATATTCAACCAAAAAAATAATGAAATCACATAGAATAAATATTGCATATTAATAAGTCATAATAAAAATAATCATAATTTAAAAGTATTAAGTCATGCTGAAATAAGTCTAATAAGTATTAACTACATGACTAAATATTAAATAGAAAAATAAATTAGTTTATGTAGTTATGTAAAATTAAACAATAAATATCTAACATGATTGTCATTCCTAGTGTTGGATTGAATAATCTTTTGTTAACATTCATATTGTTTTGGGCTTTATTTGAGTGACTAATACCTATGAGTTATAAAATGACTAATTGGACCATTTAAAATTCTAAGTTTAAACTTGAAATAATATATTGAAAGATAAAAACTATAAAAAAAGTTGAAGAAATATTTATAAATTACATCACAATAAATACTTTTATGTATAAAATATTTTTAAAAATAATATACATTAATATCGGGTTGGTTCGGTTCGGTTTGCCTTTTTTAGTTAAAATCAAACCAAATCAATTATAGTCGGATTTATTTTTCAATACCAAACCAAGTCAAACCAAACCACTAGTCGAGTTTTTTTTGCGGTTTGGTTCGATTTTTGGTTCAATTTTTGGTTCGATTTTGTACACCCCTAAGCACAAGTTAGGGCAGTGTAGGGCCGACCCTCGCTATTGCCTCATGATAGGGTCAGCCGATAATGCTGCTGAGTACACATATTCTCATATTCACCCTTGCCTTTTCTGCACCTTTTTTGTGCAGGTTCTGACCCGAGTACGAGTGGCCAATGATCCTCATTGCTAGCTGATTTTCTTGAGATTTGGAGATAGCTGCTTGGCTAATCCGCAAGTCCCGAATCTCCTCTATCCCTATGTTTGTTTTTATCACTCTTTAGTTCGTTTTCAAACATTGTAGTAGTAGTTGTTCTACTTTGAAATTCATTAGAGGCTTGTACCTATGACACCAGATTTTGAGAATGTTGTATTGATTTCTGCATCTCATTCTAATATATATGAAAGAGGTTATTTAAGATTTATTTTGTTTAACCTCTACTTCCGCGCATATTCTTCTTCTTTTGATTGTTTGAAAAGGGTGTCTTACTTATCACCGCTAGTAAACGAACTTAAAACAATTGTTAAATTAAAACGTGTGCTCTTAATTTCATATAATTTAACTGTATCGTTTTTAGGGTAAATATCTATGTCTATCTGCTTGAATTTCTGCATCGGCTTGATGTCTCATATGAAAAAGTACCCGAATTCATTCTCGGCGCTGACACTCTTGAGTCTTGGCCAATAGAATATCGTTGTAGGGACGAAATAAATTGTTACACTACGCAAAAGAGTATTGTCGAATCTTAATTAATTTCTGAAAAAGTTATCTTTAGCCTTATTTGTTTTGGATTCTTTTTTTTTAAAATATATAGTACTGTTAATCCTTTCAATTATAAATAATAAAAATACTGATCATGCAAAATCTTGTCCGCCATCACTATCCCGGAATTTTCTTTCCATTATTTCTCTGCTTTACGTGTTTTAGGGAGTAATATTATATTATTGCAACTAGACATAAAATTTGATATCAGCATAGACCCAATATATGTTACATAGATATAATTTAAAAAATTACTAAATTTATTACATTTTTTTTATTGTGATTTATAATATTTTTTACGTCATTTCAAATAATATATGTTACTCCTTTTGTTCCAATTTACGTGGCACAAATGAAATTTGAATAGTGAACCAAATTTCTTATATGATTTTTAAATATTTTCAGTTTTTAATTAATGTGTTATTCTCTCGGTTCCAATTTATGTGGCAGTAATAGAATTTCGAGAGCCAATCAAATTTTTATATTGTTAATTGTCAAATACATAACAGAATATTTTGATCAAATACATAACATATTAAAACGAAAAGTAAGACAAATAAATTAAAACTGAGAAAATATTAAATTTTTCGAAGCGTGACCATTCAAGCAGAAAGCTCAAGCAGGCACGTTGTCCAAGAGGCGCATGCTTACCATTTGAGCTGCCAACCTCTAATATATACTAGATACCAAATTCCGTGCTACGCATGCGCCTGATGTTAATACTCAAAAATTATAAGATATGCCTAGTTTAGATATACATACATTATTATTTTATTTAGATCAATTAATTTTTTAGATATGCATGCATTATTTTATTTAGATTAATGAAATTCATATAAGAATATATACACGGGTCCAATATATGTTACATAGATAGAATTTTAATTCACTAAATTTCTTGTACGTTTTTTAATTGTTGTGATTTATAATACTTTTTATGTCATTTTTATCCCTTTATGTGACACTAATACAATTTCGAGAGTCAACAAAAAATTTATATTGTGATTTATAATATCTTTTACGTAATTATCAAATACATAACAGCATATTTTGATCAAATATATAACATATTAAAACAAAAAATAAGATAAATAAATTGAAACAGAAAAAATATTATATTTTTTGAAGCGAGACCCTTCAAGCAGATAGCTTAAACAGACACGTTGTCCAAGAGCTACCTTCTTGAAAAACTCCGGCCAATCTCTTATATATAGTAAGAATAAGAATATAATATCTGGATAAGTACTCATATAGTTCTACCAGCTTCCAGTATATGATAATTTTAAGTACGGCCACTTCTCAGAGTAATATAAATATTTATTTCAGTGGTATACACACTGGCCTAACATAGAGTCTTGTGTATTTATAATGAAAAATAGAATTTACCACCTGACATGCTTATCAATTAAAAAATAAAAGTAGGTCACTCCATTAGAAAATTAGAATTAGTACTTAATAAGATAAAATTGTGAGACTAATTAGGCTTGAGGAATCAAGCTTACCTATTGATCAACTGACCTGTGTATGGATGACATGAGTCATCACCTTTTCATCTTTTTCTTTGTCTAATCTTACAACCACTCCAATCACTTGATTTAATGATTTGAGATAATTAAACTAACTTACCATTCGGTCATAATGCCCTTCTCAAAATAGTCTAACTATTATTTATTATCCTAATTAGCTCTTCTATACTTTTCATTTCGCCGGGCACTTTTAATTTGCGTTGAAGGCCTGCCTCTTCAATGTAAAGGTCCTTGAATGCTACCTCGTCTTTCTCTTTATCTCGTGAGGTAGATCTATCAAGGCTAGATTAAGGAACTCGAGAAGCAGTAGAAGCGGAGAGCCTCACCTAGCACAACATCTTTCATCGCCAAGTATGAAATTCACCATTGAAGAGCTTCGAAGCTCAAAATTTAAAATTTAACCTGTCGTAAACGTGAATCATTTCGAATTAATAATATATCAAAAGAATCGAGACTTCTAGAGGAGCTCATATCTAAGATTTTAGTTGTTTAGAGGAAGATTTGAATTATGTCCATTGAAATTCACCATTGAAGAGCTTCGAAACTCAAATTTTAAAATTTGACTTGCCGCAAACGTGAATCATTTCGAGTGAATAATATATCAAAAGACTCAAAAGTATCGAGAGAAGCTCATATCTAAAATTTGAAACTGTTTAGAGGAGATTTGAGCTAGTGGGAATTGAAAAAACAAATCGAACTCGTTGAGGAAGATGAACTGTTGTAATGTACAAATATTGTATAAAAGTGTCTATGAATGTTTGTATCTCTCATACATAGTTATACACCATATATACACAATTATACATGTCACGCCCCAAATCGGAGGGGCGGACAAGAACCGTATGGCCACCTGATACGAGTGATCTATGACAAATACGAAGTCACCAACCAATAAACGAGCGGAAAACTAACCTATGATGCGTATATATATATATATATATATATATATATATATATATATAAATATATATATATCATGGAGTCATTTGAACAAAAATTGTACAACATGACACTACATAATGTCTAGGAAGCCTCTAAAAGATACAAAATGCTATACTACTAATAACTAGTCGGGACAGGCCTCGATGTACCCAACTAGAGATCTATACATAGTCTGGCTCCAGATAGAGATGAAGCTCACCAAAATATCAGCTGAAGGTAGCAAAAGAACCTAACGCGGGTGTCTGCTCCCCTGTGAACCTGACCATGTATTTATAAGAAAATACAGTGCCCCGAACGTAGAGACGTCAGTACATATACAACATGTACTGGTATGTAAAGCAGACAGAATAATAAGTAGACAAATATGGAAGCTCATATGAATCAAATGTCAAAACGAATTAATTATGAGCATACAATAATAAACGTACGATATGAAACTGTAACCTATGCACCAACCTTATAAGTTCTTCATATAATGTTTTCATTATAATATAGACCCTATGGCTTGCCTAGGTGATGTACTTACACTATATTTAATACAAATGATAATGTGATGGCCTACCGAAGAAGATCCAAGTCACTTGTAAAGCATATGTTGCTCAAGTACTTATTACTATAATATTATACACATAACTATAATCGCGGTCTGTTACGAGGTACGCCCTTTGAGGGCTCGCTATAAGGGTCTGCCCGCAGGCCACATATGCCATGTATTGACTCGAGTCAGAGAAAAATAGTGCATGATGTTCCAGCTGACTCCAAATACAAATAATTCCACAAGGGCGGGTACGTCACAATATTCGAGCTCACTATAAGGGTCTGGTCTTAATCCTGTGCACTGAACTATGTCGCGCGGGTGTGTCAAGTAGAACCTATGAATACCCTCCCGTCGCTAACTTTTATCAAGTAAAGATCTTAAAGACCTATAACATATGATTAACGATAACAATCGTTCAACTATTCAAGTAAGATCTCTATATGTTATCTAACTTACCGAAAGAGATATCACTATCCAAATAATAGTTCTTGTTTTAACTTATGACTATATCGAATAGGTTATCACATAAGCTAGTGTAATTATGCTATGGCCATTTATTTCATTTATAATGCGTGACAAATATATAAGACCATATCGGGTGAATTCTAAGAATTTCAAGGAAAGAAACTTATGATCATGTGAAATATTAAGAAAGTTGACGCGAAGGGAGTAATAAGATTACATATAGCTTTAATAATTAAATAAGATAATAACGCATAAAGCAACTAAAAACTTTATTTTCGTTCTTCACGTAGGCTATTTGACCTTTATAGAGGGAACATGTGACGTAGGGTGGTGCTTTACGGCGAAGGGAGTTTTAGCTTCACATACCTCGGGAGCTTTCCTAGCTAGTAGTGGTACCACGAGCTTCCAACAATCCAACACACCTCATGTAACCCCTACGCGATCAACCCAATCAACTGCATACATAAAACATATATGTATTCATCAATAACCCATAGATTTATCTAACAATTCACTCTAATATTCTTCACTTACATCCTAAATTAATCAAATACCTTAACCATAGTTTAGAGTGAATTTCTTATTCCCAACTTATCAAATGCAAATATTAAATCTTTCAATTAGTAGGAATTTCTAAAAATTCCATCTTATTCATCTTTTTTCCTCCTTTAAAAACTCCAATAATCAAGACTCACTTTAAGAGCTAATGCATAATTTTAAATCGAATGATGGTAACCACTTAATATCACATCCCAAGTACATATTCTATAATTGTATTCAAATTTAGGGTAGAGAAATTACCTATTTAAAATCACACCCTCAACTTGAATACTTTTTAAGTCTCCACAATTGTTGATTGAAGACTAGTACTTGGTTGAGATTCCACGATGTTGATGCCCTCACGAGAGCACCAAATGCGAAGCATAAGGTACCTAGTAGGTATCATAGGCCGACTGGGCACATATAAGATAAAAGCGTAGTAACAGACAAATTAGAAGCAAGTAGTCACAGAGATCAACAAAAGGTACACATGAACTAGCCCAGAGGTAAATCAACAGAACCACATGTGAGGCCAGTAAGCAGAATATACACACCATAGGCACAGGTGAAAGTAAGAAATAATGCACCTGGGGTCCTTGCAATAACAGTGTATACATAATAAGTTTACGAAATGGACTGTATACCGGTAACCTCAAGTATAAGAAGAGGGAAAGAGTAATGATAGGGATGCTCAGAGACATGAATCAAACTCAACTAATCATATCAATCTCAAATCCAGAAACTAACAGTCTAGCAGTAACCAATTCCATACTTAACCGTAACATGGAACAATTCTGTAAGTAAATAGCAAGAGTCTACCTACAGTCCCCCGGCCGCCCATACAACCGAGGAACACAAACAAGTGAAAACAAACCCTCCGGCATCCCATACTACCGGAGCGTACAATCAACAAACAACAAACAAGGGTGGAGCCTCAAACAATGAATGATATGATGCATGAAGGTCTCAAGTGAAATGGTCTCTCTGTATGTACCTCCTCCGGTGCCGATCCGGCCCAGCAGGTAGGTTCCATGGAAGGACACTGCCCGTATACCTCTACTCCACCGTATACCCCTCCTCCGGCACACGCAGCCCG
>QJPP01005880.1:0-45771 GCA_003996215.1 Jaltomata sinuosa | reverse complement strand
GGGTGCCGGTTATGCTAGCGAGCATAGATTGGTTTTGTTTTTTGGTTGATTAGAATCGATCCTCTTTTTTTGGTTGGATTAGAAGGTTGGCAGGTATGTTGGTTGTTCCCATAGTCTTCTTCAGTTCTTGTCTGGTTGGGTTGTCTTATTGTTTTTCCCCAGTTCCAGTTGGAATGAATTTCGATCGTAGTACTCTAGTTGGGTTTTTAATTCTGACTTTGTGGTTGAGTTTCGATTGTCACTTTTTTTCTAGTGTTGACCGTAGCCTTGAGTTGTAGTCATAGCATTTTGGGTGAGTTGGGCATCCGAACCATTCTTCTCCTGCCTTATTGAGTTTTGACAATATAGATGTGGGAGCTAAGGGAATGGCTCCAGGTTTTATTTGAGAAGGAGTTTGTAAGGTTCAGTGTATGCTAAGGAAGGGTTTTGTTTAGTTTAAAAAGGAGGGAGATGACTACTTGTTCATGCTTATGTGTTTTAGTAGTTGACTGAGGTGACGATTGAGAATTGCTTTGGCTTGTGTATGGGAGACTTTCTTTGATCGAATTTAGTTTATTGTGGCTTCCTGGTTATATTCCTTGGGAAGACCCAAGTTTCAATAGAATCTACGGATTAGACAACTTTTATATTCAGAGCCTAGTGGGCTCTAGTACCTGAGAGTTCATTGGCAGCATATGGGTTTGACAGAGGCATCGATTGGTAATTAGAGTTGGAGTTCAGAATTATGGTCTATCATGTTACCTCAGATGGTTCGTGGAAGTTTATCTTTGGTTGCAACATCCTTATGTCAGAAGGCAGTGGGTGCGGGCCACTCAGCTTCTCTATTTCTGTTTTAGGGTGGTAGTTAGTCTTGGACATCCAGTCCTTGGCTAACCATTGGATTAGGCTGGACATTCCAGATTCAGCGGCGTAAGTTTGGGAATTAGTGGTGGCGTGTTATATGTGATCAGGTTGTGCTGATTAAGATTAGTGAGACTACTTTACATTTCAAATGGTACTTTGAGAGTAATGAATGCCTTTATAGCCCGATATTTGAAAGCTCTATTTGGTGGACTCTCTGAGTGGTTGTCTGTTGTAGGAGGTTCCAGTGGTTGTTCGACTTTGCTAGTACAGACGAGAAGTTTGGTATGTTGTATGCTTCAAAATGGTTGGTTTGTGTGCAGATGTAGTAGACGGAATGGTTTTGAGCCAAGGCGGTGAGTTAAAGGTATATGCAAAAATTTCTATAGCTAGATGGCAACCTTGAACCCCAGGCACCTTTTTTCTTTGCCTTCGGGGTGTTTTGACTTGATATTTGCGGCACGGTGGGCTTCTTTCCGAGGTGAGGTTAGTAAGGAGATGTCAACTTTGAATGGTGTTCAAGTATTGGAAGTAGTAGTAGTATTTCTTGGAGTTGGGAGCTTAGTTGATGATTATGAACTTTGTGGTAGGCTTACCACACTTCTTGCATGGTCTTCGTTTTAGTTTGGGTTAATTAGGCAGGTTGCCCTGGTTCATTCACTTTTAGATGATTCAGACATTGGCATAATTCAACAGGGTTGGTGATAACGCTCAAACTACACCTCAAATTAATGAAGCGTAAGCGATCGTTGTCAAGTAAAGAACCCAACAAGGTTGGGGTCGAATCCCACAGAGAATATGGTGAAGATTAAGACTTTAGTGAAGTATGTGACTAGTTGTCAATCGTTTCCAGTAAATAAAAGGGGGGGGGGTTTGTAATCAACGTGAACAAAAGCAACAATAATGTAAGAGAATAATCAGTAGGAGAGAATGAACTAGGGATGAGTTCACCATGGCGTTATAACAATGTCGATTCTAGGCTTGATAGGGTTCTTTCTACATGCGTGTCACGATGTGATTGCGTCAATTGTATCGTCTAAACGTCTCTCGACCAAATAAACAAATTTCCTTTTCTATTCTCTCGACCTCGAAAAGATGTGCTTTTTAGCTTTCAATCCTAACATCAAGTAGCTTAATCCAGTTACGGCATTAATCATTAGACGAGAGTTAGTAGTCTCGAATCCTTGTTGTTAATCAAGTTTTCTCGGTTTTAATCTCTTTACTCAAGCAAATTAAACCTAGGCATGTTCTAATGTTTGCAACCACTAGAAAACGTGACATAAAGTATGATTAACAACGTGACTACATGTAAATTGAACCCGTCGCTACCCGGAATCTATCTCGCTACTTTAGCCATGGCTCCCACAACCCTAGTTGCGGGAGTTTTAGTTACTCATGCTCGAAGAAGAAGAGAAAATAGTTGTATTCATAATAAAGGGAAGAAAAGTCTTACAATATAATGAAACAATCAATTTTCCAATATCCAAGAGCAAGAAATCCCAAGAACTCACGAACGAATCAAGAACACGAGTTCAATACAAATGAACCGTGTTGTTTGATCTCAAAAATAACTAAAACGTGTTTTTAGACTAATGGGTGAATGATAAATAAAATAAACCTATCATAGGGTATTTATAGGAGTAATAGAAGCCAAATCCAAAACGGGCTAGGAATCCCCAAAACGCGGGCAGCCGCTTAACGCCACTGCCTTAACTTGACGGCCAGGCTGACGGACCGTCAAGCCAGTGACGGACCGTCGCCTGGACCGTCACTGTTAACCAGTGGTGTCGCCTCCTTTGCTGCCTCCACGCGACGGTCTCTGTGACGGACCGTCACATGTGTGACGGACCGTCACTCAGGCCGTCACTCTTAGGCAGAATCCTCTTTTTCTCGTATTTCCGTCCGTTTCCGTGTTTGTTTCCATTTCCTACAAATACAATATAAAAACATCAAAAACAACAACGGTTGCTTGAAAACGCACGATTGTTCTTAGTAAAAAGGAGTCGAAAGTGACGTAAAATGGCGTCACATCAACACCCTCAACTTAAAACGTTCGCTTGTCCTCAAGCAACATGACATAAAACAATAATACGACTCAACTAAGAACACGAACTCATGTCTATAGCACTTCATGGTCATTCAAAACTTATTCAATTAAATCAAGCTCCCTCGTAGCACACGTATGTATGAAACACTCACTTGCAAGGATCCAAACATGTCATTCCGATATGATAGAATATTATGCATACACATACGCAGCTATCCTAACAATCAATAGACAATATAGACATCTTGGTGCCCTCACCACAAAGAAATCCCACACCCAAGATTTGGGACTAGGTAAGCGCTCACACTCACAAACGATTTCAAACAATGCACATGCGATACCATAGGCTTGCCCTTACTATTCTATTTCAGTTCTTCAGAAAGCTACTCAGGATCACTACAGGACTTGTTTAGGCTTGTAATGAGGTTTCGGGTGCAGGTAGGATACATTTAGGGGTTAGTGACTAAGCCCTCCTTGGAACTACCGACATCTTACCACATAACGTTACTTTGTCCATCCTTATTCACCTCTTTATTCCCTTCTTTCTAGCTACAGGTGCGGCCTCTATATTTTGACAATTCTTTTTATTACTTTTTCAATCTTTTTCACTTCTTTTTATTTTTCTTTTCTTAGGCACACACCCGGACTTTTCATTCTATTCACAACTAACCATCTCCATCCTCTTTTTCTTATCATTCACCTCTGTAGTAGCCACCCTCAACTTAGCTGATTGCCTGCGTTGAGGTGCACAATGTCCATAGCAGGACCAGGGCCAAAACAGGGTTTACCTCTATAGTAGCCACCCTCAACTTAGGCTGATTGCCTGCGTTGAGGTGCACAATGTCCAAGGAAGGACCAGGGCCAAAATAGGGATTCAAAAATTAAACGGGAATGGTGACAGGTTATTGAAAGAATAAGGTCAATTATGGCTCAAACAGGGATCAAAGGGATTATTTATATTTGGATGGTCTTTCAGGTTAAGTGGACTGCACACAAAAAGAGCCTGTGATCCTTTTCTAAGCAACCAAACTTCGAACTTAACAAAATAGACCGGGCAAGTTTTAGATGCATGCACAGAGTAAGAATTTATGACAATAATCTCACACGCTCTTGGCACCAAGAAACTATATCGCTACCCACTATCAAAAAACCGCTCGGCTTAAGCATACTCATTCTACTCATAATCACACAATGACATACAAGGATCCAGACAGTCAATTGTTTCAACATAAGCTTAAAACCAGAAATTTTTTACGGGGCCTCGTTTTTAGACAAGAACAACGCATGCTTGCTATAGACACTAAAAAAAATTTAAAATAACCTAAACATGCCGGTTCTACTAGATAGCACACCGGAGGGAAAAGAAATCGGCAACAAAAACCCTCGGTGGTGACTCACAGGTTTCCCAACACCCTCAACTTAGACTCATGCATTGTCCCCAATGCATATATGCGAAAGCTAAAAACTATGAGAATAAAGGAATACCTGTGAAGTCGATATGACTTAAATTCCGGAATGATGTTGGAGACCGCCAGGGTCTCCAAAACAAGAGAACTCGATGGAGTGTGGCGTTCCAGCTTTCTCTTTGGGCTCCATCGCTAGTTGCGATAACTTCTTTGCTCTTTCTTTGTAGATTCTCTTGCGGTGTTTTCGTTTTCTAGATTTAATTTCACCGCCTTCCTCTACATGTTTACGCTCTCGCACCATACTTCTTACAACAGCTAGAGTCTCGACCAAACTCTTCTCCTCAAGGTGCACATCCGCAGGAGGTTCCTCAATGGCATTGATGACCGCGACCACCCTCATGTCACTTGGTTGCTTCATCAATTTAGACACATCGAACTTGACCACTTCATTGTTCAATCGGAAGGTCAGTTCGTTTTTCTCCAAGTCAACCAATGCTCTTGCTGTGGCTAGCAATGGTCGTCCCAAGATTATGGGAACTTCGAAATCCACTTCGCAATCCAAGATCACAAAGTCGGCCGGGAATATAAGCTTTCCAATCTTGACCAGCACATCAGATAATATCCCTACGGGTCGCTTTACCGAACGGTCCGCCATCATCACTCTCATGGACATTGGTTTAGGAGCTCCCAAACCCAATTTTTCATACACTGCTAGCGGCATCAAATTGATACTAGCACCAAGATCACACATAGCTCTTCCAAAGTTGAGCTTCCCGATAGTACATGGAACAGTGAACGCACCTGGGTCTCCTTTCTTTTCCACTAATGATCTAGAGGAAATAGCGCTGCAGTGATGGAGGTTGTCTTCCGGCTCAAAACTTACCGTCCTCTTCTTTGTAATCAAGTCCTTCATGAACTTGGCATACCCGGGCATTTGTTCCAGCGCTTCCACCAATGGTATGTTTATTGAAATCTGTTTCAGCATGGTCATGAAGTTCAGTAACTTACCATCGTCAGCTTTCTTCTTCAACCGCTGGGGGAAAGGAGGTGGGTGTCGAAACATCATAGTTGGAAGCTTTTCAGCTTCCTTGCGTTTCTCCGCGGGCTTTGGAGTTTCCTCCTCTACCGCCTCTTCATCATCCGCAACATTACCTTGAGTTTGAACTACAGGCTGTGATTCCAGTAATGTTCTACCGCTTCTGGTCATGATCGCCATACAACTCACGTCATTCCTCGGATGAGTGGTGTCGCTCGGCAAGGTACCCGTTTTCCTTGGGTTTAGAGATGCCGAGATGTGACCCACTTGCTGCTCTAGTTGCTTGATCGCGGTTGAGTGTGACTCCACTACTTGACTCAATGTTGATAATTCAGTCCGCATTGCCTTTACCCCAGAGTCAGTTGATTCCACCTTTAGCAGCATCTTCGCCATCATGTTCTCAAGTTTGGACGTCTCAGCTTCGCTGCCAGTTTTATCCTGATTACCAGGTGGTATATACAACCCACCTCTATCGGTGTTGTTCCTCCAGTTTCCTTGTTCGCGATCTTTGTAACCACTTTTCTCTTAGTGGTTGTCTCGCTGATAATTCCGACCTTGGTTTCCCTGGCCATTGGCCTGGAACCCCCCCAAGTAATTGGCCTCCTCAGTCTCTATACCTTGGGAACCCACATCTTGTACCTTCTCTATACTTCCTGACGTCAAGTGCCTTGTCAGGAGATCCAACTGCATTTTCAAGTGCGCCATATCTTGGTCGCGCTCCTCTTCTTTCCTACGCTGCTCAGCTGACATACCAACTGTATAGGTTCTAGCTGCAACCTCTGAATCTCGTGTGTGCCAGGCCCTGTTGGTCTTGGTGAGCCTGTCCAGAATAGCTGTGGCGTCGGCAAAAATGCGACCCATAAACGCTCCACCTGCTGCGTTTGTCCAATGTTGGCTTGGTAGCCGAATTTAGTGCCCTATAGAATGTCTGCATCAAGAATTCGTTGTTCAGCTGATGGTTGGGGCACTGTGTCAGCTTCTTCTTAAATCGCAACCAAGTCTAGTGCAGTGCTTCGTGCGGTTGCTGCCTGAAGTTGCTAATCTCGTCCCTCAACTGTATCATCTGAGAGGGAGGAAAGAACCTTTCTAGGGAAGCTCCTCTCAACACTCCCCACGTTGCGATAGAGTCGGGGGTCAATTCTGTCAACCACAACGCTGCCTCATCAGACAGAGACAACGGAAACAGCCTGAGCCTGATCGCTGTCTGACTCACTCCTGGCAGTTCGAACGACTTGCAGATGCCCACGAAATTCATCAAGTGCTGGTTTGGATCGTCACCAGCAACACCGCGGAACACTCCTCTCAAATTCAGCAACTGAATCATCGTGCTAGTGATGTTGAACTTGGCTCCGGGCGGTAGCGGTGGAACAATAATGGCGCCCATCGCGCCAGCTCCATCTAAATCAAGCTCCTCATCATTCTGTACACCATCGTCCTGCAGACCACCAGCATTCGGATTTTGTTGGGCCTGCAGTTCTGCAGCGATCCTCGCTGCGTCTAATTGTGCGGCCATATTCCGCCTCAATGTTCTCGCAAGTTCGGGGTCGTAAGGTAAAATTTGTTCCCCCGAACCTCGGGTACTTGGCATGCACAACCTGTACCCTGTCCAAAAACAAAAACAACAAACAAAAATAAAAGCAGGAAATTATGACTAAAAGTCAACTAAACACACCAGACTTAATCAAAAACCGTATTCCCCGGCAACGGCACCACTTTTTGATAACGCTCAAACTACACCTCAAATTAATGAAGCGTAAGCGATCGTTGTCAAGTAAAGAACCCAACAAGGTTGGGGTCGAATCCCACAGAGAATATGGTGAAGATTAAGACTTTAGTGAAGTATGTGACTAGTTGTCAATCGTTTCCAGTAAATAAAAGGGGGGGTTTGTAATCAACGTGAACAAAAGCAACAATAATGTAAGAGAATAATCAGTAGGAGAGAATGAACTAGGGATGAGTTCACCATGGCGTTGTAACAATGTCGATTCTAGGCTTAACCGGGTTCTTTCTACATGCGTGTCACGATGTGATTGCGTCAATTGTATCGTCTAAACGTCTCTCGACCAAATAAACAAATTTCCTTTTCTATTCTCTCGACCTCGAAAAGATGTGCTTTTTAGCTTTCAATCCTAACATCAAGTAGCTTAATCCAGTTACGGCATTAATCATTAGACGAGAGTTAGTAGTCTCGAATCCTTGTTGTTAATCAAGTTTTCCCGGTTTTAATCTCTTTACTCAAGCAAATTAAACCTAGGCATGTTCTAATGTTTGCAACCACTAGAAAACGTGACATAAAGTATGATTAACAACGTGACTACATGTAAATTGAACCCGTCGCTACCCGGAATCTATCTCGCTACTTTAGCCATGGCTCCCACAACCCTAGTTGCGGGAGTTTTAGTTACTCATGCTCGAAGAAGAAGAGAAAATAGTTGTATTCATAATAAAGGGAAGAAAAGTCTTACAATATAATGAAACAATCAATCTTCCAATATCCAAGAACAAAAAATACCAAGAACTCACGAACGAATCAAGAACACGAGTTCAATACAAATGAACCGTGTTGTTTGATCTCAAAAATAACTAAAACGTGTTTTAAACTAATGGGTGAATGATAATTAAAATAAACCTATCATAGGGTATTTATAGGAGTAATAGAAGCCAAATCCAAAACGGACTAGGAATCCCCAAAACGCGTGCAGCCGCTAGAAGCTACTGCCTTAACTTGACGGCCAGGCTGACGGACCGTCAAGCCAGTGACGGACCGTCGCCTGGACCGTCACTGTTAACCAGTGGTGCCACTTCCTTTGCTGTCTCCATGCGACGGTCTCTGTGACGGACCGTCACATGTGTGACGGACCGTCACTCAGGCCGTCACTCTTAGGCAGAATCCTCTTTTTCTCGTATTTTCGTCCGTTTCTGTGTTTGTTTCCATTTCCTACAAATACAACACAAAAACATCAAAAACAACAACGGTTGCTTGAAAACGCACGATTGTTCTTAGTAAAAAGGAGTCGAAAGTGACGTAAAATGGCGTCACATCAGTTGGGTTCGTTCTACAGTTTTGAAGTTTCTCCATCAACACAGGGTGTTCATACATGCCTTTCCTAACCCTGGTGTGCAAACTTTAGTTGGGTTCAGATGGGTTGTTCAGTTGGGTTTTGTTAGCTAGTTTGATGTTAGAAAAGGTGTTCATTGGTTGGTTGATGGTTAGTCGGGATAGGTAACTCTACTTTTCAAGGATATGCTACGGGTTGTTATCTTGGATGGCAAAGGCTAGTAGGCTGTAGCTTGGTTTTGAAGGAGTTTGAGTAATACTGGGTGACTTCAGTCATGGTGGAGTATAAGCGGGAACTATGGATCTCCGGTGTGTCAGTTGATATCTCAAGGGTTGATCGATTATTTGACTTATATGAAGTTTCATGATTATGGTGCAACAGGATTCAAGTCAGAAAAAAGGTTTTGCGTTCAACGGGTTCATGAGTTAGAGTTTTGGGTTGATGGCTTTTCTAGTAAACTTGGTTGTGGTTTCTAGGATTCGAGTTCTGTGTGTTGATCGCCTTGGTTCTCTTGTTTCAGTGTTGTGTCAGTGCTTTCCGATTGAGATTGTTGAGGTTCAATTTGGGTTAGATTACCTTTGGAGGTTTGGAGTTAAAGGTTGAAGTCTAGCTTGGCTGGTTAGAAGTTAAGGCTTGGCTATTTTCTTTGGTTCTATTTTATTGGGTGCCATCCGGTAGAGGAGGCTACTCGGGTTGTCCGAGAGAGTAGTGCGGGCTTTGTATCTGTGGTTCTTAAGTCTATAGTCTTTCCTTCTTTCCTGACTTTCAAGGACGAAAGTCTTTTTAGTAGTGGATGATGTAATGACCCTTCTGGTTATTTACGCATTTTTTGCCTTTATTGTAATATTAGACCTTGCTTGTAGTGTCCCCAAGTCCTTTATGGCTTACTAGGACCGATAGTTTTGTGCCCGGGCCATTAGTTTGGTCTTTCTGGCCATTTTTTGTTTTAGAGCTTTAAACTTTGGAAATCATTGACTTTGGTCAACATTCTTGGTAATCGTGCTCGAAATCAAATTCTGACAGTTCCTTTAGCTCCGGAGCATAGACTTTGGTCTAGTTTGACCTTTGGTCAGATCCAAGAGCTTTTCAGCTTGGAATTCTCTCTCATTTGGTGTTTTCAGGACAGTTGGGCTTGTTTGGTTGACTTTGGTCAACATTCAGAGAAGACGGCCTCGAATGGAAATTTTGTCAGCGCTGTTAGCTCCAAAATGTCAAGATTAGGTTAGATAGGTGGTTGGTTTGGGTCCCAAGTGAGCGATCTTATTTTGGGTGTTCGGTTAATTTTAGCTAGTGTAGACTTGGGTCAACATTTCTCTTAAACAACCTCGTATGGATGTTTCGTCGATTCCGTTGAGTCAAGAACATTATTTCCACTCTAATAGCATATTTGGTTTGTGAGTATCGGGAGCCAATTATACCTGGAATACCTCGTTGAAGTTTCTTTTACAACTTATTTTCAGTTGCTGGTATGGCAAGATTTTGTTCATCGCGATCTCGAAAGGTTCTTCGCGATAGCAATGATGAACCCCTTTGTTCATCACGATTTTGAAGGGTTTTCTCAGGATAGCGATGAAGGCCCTGCTCTTTTGTTCATCGTGATCTCGAAGGATGACCATCGCAATTGCGATGAGTTGGCCAGTTTGTTTATCACGATCTCGAAGGTTGTTCTCGAGATAGCGATGAAGAAATCCCTGTCGGGATATATATACCTTATCCTTCATTTTCTTAACCCAAAATCTGATCTTTCTCCATTGTTCTTGAGCTCTAAGCTCCATTTTCTGGTATGGGCTACTCCAAGGTGTTGGGGGTGGATAATTCTAGTCCGTGACCATTTCTCGACTTCTATTGGTACGTTTTCTTTGTTAAATTCCATCAATTTCTTCCTTAATTTCCCTCTTTGATCCTTTGATTCTATGGGCTGTTTGGGGCCCTTTCGATGGTCAATTTTCGCTTAACTTGTGAGCATGTGCTCATGGGATTGTGGGGAACACCATGGTGTTTTTTGTTTCTAACTTTGCATCGTGGGGCTCACAGGCCTGTTTGTGACTTGGATTTCGACCCGGTTATGTTTATAGCATTATGGGTATTGTTAGTCTCATTTTGATGCTTAGATTATGTTGTTGATAGTGTTTTTTTGCAATTTGGAGCTTCTCATAGCAGTTCTAGCCTGGATGATGTTGTTCCCGTAGCAAGTCGTCAGACGACAGGTAGGTTATGGCTTTCCCTACCTAGACTCTGCGTATATAGGTTATAACTGCATTAATTAGCATCCTTGGGTTGATTTTCTAGGTTGGTACCCTCAGACCTTGTCTGCCTTTTCTGTCCATTTACTTCTCTCGTTGGTTGTAGTATTCGTGTAGCATTGTATATTATCCTTGTGGTCCTGTGTGGCCTTGTATTGACTCTAGAACATAGATAGTGGGTTACTTGGGAATGTTCGCGAGTCCCTGACATAGAGATATTATTCTAGGATGGTTATATCTGTTGTAGAGCTGTTGAGCCTGTGCAGGGCCGATAGGAATGCTTGTGAGTCGTTGGGCTAACTTATTATTTGCGAGCATATCATTCATGCAAAGGCTTTTCTCCATGTTTTCTATTGATTTGGCTTCAGGCCGACTATAAACATTTTTTTTTCTAAACTTTTCATGGCCGCGAGGGACCATTTTTGGTAATATGACTTTGAAAGGGTTTTTAAACTGGCTTTTATGAAACCTCTTGGATAAAAGAGGATATTACGATGATTTGATTACCAGTTATCACATATACTAGGCTCGGCTGTACTAGAGTAATAGACTTGATTTACTACTGTTTTAGACCCGGTTATGCTCCGGGCACCCTTTATAAGGGTTATTGAGACTTTATTACTAATTTATACCTGAATACACTTCGGGAACCCTCTTCATGGTTTTGAGTTTACTACTACTGATTTAGACCCCGGTTGAAGTCGGGCATGTACTATGAGGTTTTGTTTGTTGAGTTATATATTGATATGTGCGGTTTTAGTATGTGGTCTACGAGTAGACCCCTATGGAACGTGTCGTTCCTAGAACTCGAGCTACGAGTTGAGGGTGTCGAAAGAGGGGTATACGGCAAAGTCGAGGTATATAGGTCGTGTCCTTCTATATGTCCTGCATCTATTTGGCCTTATAGGTACCGTAGGGGGTAACATACGGTTCCACTATCACACCAGATTCATCATACATAATTATGCATATTGCATTACCATTCCACCCTTTTTTGTTGTGTGCTTAGTGTACGCTCCAGTTGTATGGGTGGCTGGAGGGTTTGTTCTCACTTTATTACGTTCCTTGTTTGTATGGGCTGCCATTGGGACTGTATGTAGGTTATATTACTCCTGTCTCTTTTTAGAGATTGTTATGGCATTCAGTTCTCGGTTATTTAGTGGTTCCTAGCCTGTTGAGGCTCCGGTTATTGGACTTGATTATTGAGGGGCTTGTGTGTTCTGTATTATTGAGACTATTGTTTGTTCTTCTGACTTGTTGTGGGTTTCTAGTTCTATTCTTAATCATGATTTTTAATAGTAGCTCTCGGTTATTGTGGTTTAGTCATTCCATCCTAGGGTTGTACTTGTGAGGTTGATCTCTGTCTATTCTTGTCTTGAAGTTGGATTTGCATTATGGTTTCCTTAAGTATGTTGATCCCATCTTGAGTATGTTAAATTGCTTTCCTTCTTTCCCCTTTTACTTGAGGTTACCGGTATACCACCATTTTCTCAACTCTTTCTTTTATATATTTATATTTGATGCAAAGATTCCAGGTGCGTTCTTCCTTCTTTCACCTGTATTTCTGTGTTATGTATATCTTTAGTGCTAGCATTTTATGTTTATAACTCTTGGTTTACTATTCTCTGTGCTAGTTCCTTATGCTTTCTCTATTGCTTCGGTGACTACTTTCTTGCTATCTGCCATGTTACTATTTTTATATCTTATATGCGCTCAGTCGACCGATGATGCCTACTAGGTACCAAGTTACTTAGAAATTGGTGCTCATACTATACTTCTGCATCTTTCTGGTGCAGATATTAGTTGAGCTTTCACCATTGATCGCGTTGGAGACTCGTGCAACTTTTGGATATTCGAGACTAGGGTGAGTGCCTGACGACTGGGGCTTGACCACATCTCATCTTTTGTACTGTTACTCGTCGTATATTCGGAGACAGTTGTACTTATCATTTTGTTACTTCTAGCACTTGTATTCTATTAGAAGCTTTTGTACTATCGATATAATGTCTTGGGGTTGGTGTAGATTTCTTGTATATATATGATCGGGTTATTTGCTTCCACATTGTACTTATCTTGTTCTGCTTCCGCTTATTTCATCTTTTCATGCGAATTGGTTAGGTAGTAGCCCCTTACTAACCATTTCGGACTACGAGAATTGGTTCACCTACTAGGGGGTTGCAGGTGCCATCACTAACTGAAAAATCGGGTCGTGACAAGAACTTAACCACAACTGATTTAATCAAGAGAAGGAAGACTAGAGGTGTGCTTCCGATGGGCTCTTACAATGCGATAGGGGTTAATTATTCAAACAAACTTTTTATTAATAGCATGGGTAGCTTGGTTTAAGCTATACTTAGAAGTTTTTCAACCTACCAACATATTTACTATGGTCTTTGTTCAAGCTCGATAGTTTAACATCAAATCAATCAATTAATGCTTGGGCAAATCAAACGATCTCTAGATTTGACTCTTAGATGAGTATTTCCTATAATCAAGCTATTTCTAGTCTTAGGCCCCATTGGGCTAACTTATTGTTTGCGAGAATATCATTCATGCAAAGGCTTTTCTGCATGTTTTTTATTGATTTGTCTTCGGGCTCACTATAAACTATTTTTTTCTAAGCTTTTCATGGCCACGAGGGCCCATTTTTGGTAATATGACTTTGAAAAGGTTTTTTAACTGGCTTTTATGAAACCTCTTGGATAAAAGAGGATATTATAATGATTTGATTACCAGTTTTCACATATACTAGGCTCGGCTGTGCCAGAGTACTAGAATTGATTTACTACTGTTTTATACCCGGATACGCTCCGGGCACCCTTTATAAGGGTTATTGAGACTTTATTACTGATTTAGACCTAAATACACTTTTGGCACCCTCTTGACGGTTTTGAGTTTACTACTACTGATTTAGTACCGGGTTGAAGCTGGGCATGTACCATGAGGTTCCATTTGTTGAGTTATATATTGAGATTTACGGTTTTAGTATGTGGTCTACGAGTAGACCCCCATGGACCTTGTCGTTCCTAAACCTTGATCTATATGATGAGGGTGCCAAAAGAGGGGTATATGGCGTAGTCGAGGTATATAGGTCGTGTCCTTCCATATGTCCTGCCTCTATTGGGCCTTATAGGTACCGTAGGTGGTAACATACGGTTCCATTTTCACACTAGATTCATCATACATCATCATGCATATTGAATTCTAATTCTACCCTTTTTTGTTGTGTGCTTAGTGTACGCTCCAGTTTTATGGGCGGCTGGAGGGTTTTTTTTCCACTTTATTGCGTTCCTTGATTGTATGGGCTGCCTTTGGGACTGTAGGTAGATTATATTAATCCTATCGCTTTTTAGAGATTGTTATGGAATTTAGTTCTCAGTTGTTTAGTGGTTCCTAGCCTGTTGAGGCTCCGGTTATTGGACTTGATTATTGAGAGGCTAGTGTGTTCTGTATTATTGAGGCACTATTGTTTGGTCTTCTGAGTTGTTGGGGGTTTCTGGTTCTATTATTTATCATGATTTTTAGTAGTAGCTCTCTGTTATAGTGGTTTAGTCATTCCATCCTAGGGTTGTACTTGTGAGGTTGATCTCTGTCTATTCTTGTCTTGAAGTTGTATTTGCATTATGGTTTCCTTAAGTATGTTGATCCCATCTTGAGTATGTTGAATTGCTTTCCTTCTTTCCCCTTTTACTTGAGGTTACTGGTATACCACCATTTTCTCAACTCTCTCTTTTATATAGATATTTGTTGCAAAGATTCCAGGTGCGTTCTTCCTTCTTTCACATGTATTTCTGTGTTATGTATAACTTCTGTGCTAGCATTGTATGCTTATAACTCTTGGTTGACTATTCTCTGTGCTAGTTCCTTGTGCTTTCTCTATTGCTTCAGTGACTACTTTCTTGCTATCTGCCATTTTACTATTTTTATATCTTATATGCGCTTAGTCAGCCGGTGATGCCTACTAGGTACCCAGTTGCTTAGCAATTGGTGCTCATACTATACTTCTGCATCTTTCTGGTGCAGATATTAGTTGAGCTTTCACCATGGATCGCGTTAGAGACTCGTGTAGCTTTTTGATATTCGAGACTAGGGTGAGTGCCTGACGACTGGGGCTTTACCACATCTCATATTTTGTACTGTTACTCGTCGTATATTTGGAGACAGTTGTACTTATCATTTTGTTTCTTCTATCACTTGTATTCTATTAGAAGCTTCTGTACTATCGATATCATGTCTTGGGGTTGGTGTAGATTTCTTGTATATATATGATCGAGTTATTTTCTTCCACATTGTACTTATCTTATTCTGCTTAGCTTGTCATGCGTATTGGTTAGGTAGCAGCCCCTTACTAACCATTTCGGGCTACGAGAAATGGTTTGCCTACTAGAGTGTTGTAGGTGCCATCACTACCTAAGAAATCGGGTCGTCACAAGAACTTAACCACAATTCATTTAATCAAGAGAAGGAAGACTAGTGGTGTGCTTCCGATGGGGTCTTATAATGTGATAGGGGTTAATTATTCAAACAAACTTTTAATTAATAGCATGGTAGCTTGGTTTAAGCTATACTTAGTAGTTTTTCAACCTACCAAACATATTTTCTATGGTCTTTGTTCAAGCCCGATAGTTTAACATCAAACCAATCAATTAATGCTTGGGCAAATCAAACTATCTCTAGATTTGACTCTTAGATGAGTATTTCCTATAATCAAGCTATTTCTAGTCTTAGGCACCGTTTGGCCATAATAAATTTATACTTTTTTCTGAAAAATTATTTCACTTTACTCAAAAATTATTGTTTCGCCATAAAAATTCCGAAATGTTGTATTTGGAAAAGTGAAGACAGTTCAACACCTGTTTTTCACTATTTTCACTTTTTAAAACTTTTTTTTTGAAAAAAATCCTAAATATTTTATTGTAATAAACTAACCCCCATTTAAATTATATTTTATATTTTTTAAAAATCAAATTTAAATTCTAGATAATTATTGAAAAAACTATGGCCAAACACACTTCAACACCAACTCAAACTTTGAAAATTCCAAAAAAGTATTTTTTTTTATTTTCATGGCCAAACGCCCACTTAATTTGTGGTGGAAATCTCAAATCTCCACTATTGAATTCTTACCCAATTTATGAACTCCTTCTTCAAGCAAGCGCAAAATTAGTAAGCTAAATCAATGTTTGCAACCATCAATTTTATAATTAAAAAAAGAAGAATTTAATAAACCCATACTCAATAATAAATTATAAGCTTAAATAATCAGCATCCATTCCCAATTTCAAATACCCATCATGCATACACCCCTAAAATAGAATTTAGGTAGTCATAGCAAAGGAATAAGAAAAGATACCAAATGGTTTTCCCAAAATCCCATTCATTATGCAAGCTAAGCTCGAATTCCATGCTTTAAATTGTTTACAATGGTGCTCTACTAGAGAAGAAGAGGAGAGAAAGTGTACTATATCAACTATCTTCCTTGGGAAAGTAAAAAAACTGTTCAATAATGTTGGTGCAGATCCCAAAAAGGGTTTTGAACCTTCTAAAATGTGTCATACACAATTAGACAAAATTATCCTTGGGGGTATGCGAAAAATAAGGGGTGAAGGTACCTGCGACCGCCCTTGGGACTTGTGGCTCACAACTGCCCAATATCCTAGGCAGTGATGTCCAAGTGATGTGCGATGTTTGATACGGAGGAAAGGGAGATCACCCTTGGCATTGTGCAGCTCGCATGTAGCTGACTTCTCAAGAAGTATCTTATCTCTCATGTGCATTGACACCTGTGAAACGCAGGTGTCCTCTTGCTTCTTGCATGTCACTTCGCCCATCTTAACATATTCTTCCCATTCTGATCATCTTCATACGTTAACTCCATTTTAAGCTCTTATGGGTTCAAATCATTTTCTTTCTTCATTTGACTAAGAGAACCTGTATTTACGATAATAAAGGCAATAGTTACCTCTAATTATCCTCAAATCATGGCAATAATTCATGAATAAAGGCTCAATAAGTTGGTAGATTACCAACTCATAATGTACTCCAATACAATATCCAAATCTGGAAAATTCTATGTAAAATATCCTATGCACAGATCACCAAAATGTCATTGGAAAATCCCCAAAACATGCTAGGAAATTGTGGATGAAGTTGCCCCTCGGATGACTTTTGTTTCACTTGCGCTGCACCTGCGGCTGCAGGTCTTGATCCGCGGCACGTAGGTGCTGGAAATCCTTGCGAGTGTCTTATTCTTCTCCTACGTGTCACCTGCGTTTCACAGGTGTATGCAAGTCCCACATGACCTTCAGTTAGGGAGCTTCACTTTTATTCTTCTCTTGACTTGGCTTTCTTCCCTAACTTGTAGCTCGACTTTTGCCTTCCTTTCATTGCATATTTTGTTTCAAATCTGCTTCCATCCTCATATCCTAATAATGCATGCACATAAGAGAACAAAGGCATAAAATCCTTCTAAATAGAATAAGATTGAGGCAATAATTCATGCTTATAAGTTAAATAACTTGGTAAATTACCAACTTATCAAACCCCCAAACGTAAATTATTGCTTGTCCTCAAGCAAAAAAAATCACTAAGCAAAGGATTGACTCAAGCTTCAAACACACAAGGATCATACTTGGACTACTACAACTCAACAACACAAAACAAACAAAAAGACTCAATCAAAAGCACTAATCTCAGTTTGTACCACCATGAGCTCAAGGCAATCACAATCATTTTAAAATTATTTTCAAGAGACTTCTTTTCATCATTGAAAATAGAGGAACTTTTTTACTTAAAGCAAGATCAATTAGCATCTCAAGTCATTGACACTATACTTTCAAGGCTTTCCTCGAAATTCACTTCACACCTTATCGCATTCATTCCCTTCAATTAAGGTCAAGACTTTACCATTTACCCCAAGGATGTAATGCCACTCACAATAAGAGAGAATCCCACTCACAATCATACATTTCACAATAATAGGGATCATAAGATAGAACAAAAGACGCTCACTATCTCAAAGAAGTAAAAGTGCACCAACATAGAATCATAGGCTTTCCCTTCATGTAATTCTCCACTAATGTAGAGTTGCAAAGCTCGGAATAACTAAGGACTTGCGGGTAACTATTAAGGCTAGGGTCTAGAGAAGGATATCTTATAGGATAAGTGACTAGAACCTCTCTCACGCTAACATTAGGCATTCAAGTACACCCCTCACATCATTGATTTAACTTCACCTTATTTCTCCCTCTAACAACCCATGTTTTTCCCAAAGCCATTTCTCCCAACACCTTTATTTTACTCTTTAGCATTCACAAAGCAAGAGGTAGAACCACTCAATTCTTGTATTTTTTTTCCTTCCATCTTTTGATAGTTCCAAGCAACCAACAAGATTAGCATTAGGTGCTACCTCACATTAAAGCACATTTCCTCATTTAGGATACTATTGTGCACACCCCCAAAAATTAGGCTTTTGCCTACATCAAACATCCCACTTTTTATTCATCCCCCCCAAACATAGGTCTTTAGCCTACATCTTCATTTATCAAGTAATTTTTGAGGCAGGGTTCCAAAAGTAGAGGATTCCAAAGATAAAGGTGTGCTACATGATCGCCAAGAAAAGGTCAAAGGCTCAAAAGGGATTGACTAGGATCGATGTTGAGAGATGGAAATGTTGGGTAAAGTGACTATCCAAAGAGGTCCTAAGTTCATCTTCTAAGCCAAGCAACATCTAGTATTTTGCCGTGAATCACATTTTGGGCAAGTTATAGACGACATTCATACACAAGAATATACTAAATCTCACCACACAAGGCATCACAAATATTAGGAATTAATAGTTATTCTCAAGCCCAATTGAAATGAATGAATTTTGAAAAGCTATTCTGAGTTTCATGCAACTCATTTGTGAGCAAAAATTCAAATGAAGAATTTGAAGATCATGGAAAGAGAATGTTTTGAATTCATTATCCCCTTTTTTCTCAATTTTAAAAAATCATATGCCAATTTTTTTTGGTGGTCTGGCTCGAGACAAGTGCAAAACAGACTCAAAAGAAATACTAAAACTGGCATTTTCCCTTAAGAAAGTTGCCTCCTAATCTATCATAGGGACATGCCACCCAGTTTGACACAAACATAAAGAAAACAAAATGGTTGCTCCTTGGAAAGAATCATGGTATAAAGAAAGCCTTTGAAGTTTATTTCAACTACTATCTACAAAGACGATATTCTGAACTACGCGTTCATGGATCATTTGAAGAATGAGGCTTGGCGAAGACAGTATGCATGGATTTTCAAGGCACGGGTAGTAGGACAATCAACGTGTGAAATTGACCCGGCATAATGGCAATTTCATGAGCAACTATAAAAGATCAGGCCCGACAAGGGTGCAATATCAGAACATAGTAAAATAAGTCCCCAAAAGGGAAAAATAAAATCATTTAGCACATGCCCAAAAAGTGCCAAATAGAAACTTAAAATTACAAACCAAGCCCGACAAGGGCACAAAACATATGAAAATAAAAATAAACATCCAAATCATCCATGCCCTACACGGGAACCAAAATAATCCATCCATCAAATAAATACACCCACCCCCAACTAAGAATAAGCATTGTCCCCAAAGCAAAATAATATAAAATTTTAAGTAAGGTGAAAAGATTCACTGTTATTACTAGGCCGAAGAGTGCCTATCCTTCGAGGTCGGCAAGGCTGTGGCAACTGCATTAGGAGACTTCTCTCGAATAAGGACAATATCATCCTATTGGATTTAATTTAAACTAGGACCAGCCCCATCCCTACGGGAATGTGCTATCTCACAGAGTCCCCATATAGCCTTTTGCATCAGCGGGGACATAGGGTCATCCTCATCTGTCTCATTATCATCTGCCTCTCTCACACTACCCAACAACTTATCAATAGGTCATTTTCCACTTGAGGTACTGCCATGGCCTCATCAAAAAATTTAAAATCCAGAGTATTCTGAATCGCCTTTCCATTCAACTTACCCATATCCATCTTTATCGAGGAAACCAACCCTTCAAGAGTATCAACTTAGGAATATAGCTTACTAATATTTTAAAGAAAAGGGGCCACAACATAATTAACACATATCCAAAGGAAGGAAGGAAGATTTATAGCTGTAACGACCCAACTAGCAGACCGTGTGGGCACCTATTCTAAGCACCTAGATAGGAGAACCCTTACCACCCGATCAACAAGCAATGCAAAAATTAAAGTAAAATATGAAGAAATAATCTTTATAATAATTGAAAAACTGTTACAACTTAAATACAAGGCATCATTTTTTAAAACATAAATACAATCCTCCCTAGGAACTAGTCTAAACAGGTACAAAAGTTTCTAAAAGAAGTACAGTAGTAAACAAGACACAACTCCCACCATAGGAAGAAAGGAGTAGAAGTTGCTGGAGACTGCTATCTGCATCACTTGAGAAACAATAACTGATCCAGCAACCAGACTATACCCAAAAAGATATAGCAAGAGTAGTATCAGTACAAATAACACGTACTAGTAGGCATCATCGGTCGACCCAAATTCACCACATACAATCATATAAGAAATCAAGAGAAAATATGCAATAAGTTACAAGAATCCAGTCTTTCATCATCCACCTTTACCATCAATGATATTAACACTAAGAAATCATACGTTCTATCCCAAGCCTCCCTACCTCATTCCGCTGCCAACTCCACCATTAGCAGGCATTTCACCTTCTATCCTGGTCCAACGTAACACCTAGGAATTTTCCATATTCACATTTAACCCTAGAACCTCTCAGGACACACTTAACTCTAAGACTTCCTAAGTCACTCTTAACACTAGACTTCCCAAGTCACACCTTACACTAGACTTCCCAAGTAACACTTAACACTAGGACTTCTCAAGTAACCCATCATAACACTAGGACTACCATACCAGTTTCAATCCCATAGTGTATAGTACTAACTAACCCTGTTAGTAGGTCTATCATCCTGACTTAAGATCCTAAGTCAACAACCTTGACACTTAGCCCTTAGCCCACAATAATGGACTTCCTATGAGTTATTGCATATTCAACCCCTTAAGGTTCCTTACCCTTGACACCCCACTGATTCAGGTACTCACACAATACTACCATTATTTTATTAAACCAGTCAAACCTGACTCCCTAGGAACCTTAGTTTCCCCCCCAAGTTCACCCATCTTGAACCAGTCAAGCAAAATGCCTCACAGCCTTTAGTCATGTGCCCAACTAGCCCATACATCACCGCTAGCCGGCCTGTCACTCTTGTCGAGTTCGAAATGTCAAAGGTACGACATTAATCTAATATTACCAGACAATATAAACAACCAAGTCCATGTGACTATCAATAATACCCCCGGTCAACAACCAAACTCAACAACCTTATAAACTATTTCCCACTGTGGTAGTAACTAGACCACATATAATTATGTCACAACAAGCAACCCACCCGGACCTCCCAAGGACAATTATATATGTCAAGTAATAACAAATCCTGGCCCTCTAAGAAATCCAACATGTAACAAACATCGAAAATAGATAAACTCGGTTCACTCAAGGAACCAACATATAAAGAACATCAATAACTGATAAACTCGATTCACTCAAGGAACAAACATGTAAAGAACATCAATAACAAATAAACTCGATTCACTCAAGGAACCAACATGTAAAGAACATCCATAACAGATAAACCTGGTTCACTCAAGGAACCAACATGTAATGGACAATAAGTAAACCCGTACAAGGCATGGTACCCAAGCCAACCATTATAGAATCTGTACCAGGTGTGGTACCCGAGATGACTATTAGTATCCTGGACCAAGCCGTACCTAAGCCAACTGTTAGTATCCCATACCAGGCGTGGTACTTGAGCCAACCGTTAGTATCCCATACAAGGCATGGTACCCGAGCTAATCGAATATCACACCACAATCCAACAGTCAATAATTAAATGAACAAAAACACACTTGTAACACAAACAAGCAATCAAACAAAGTTTATTTTACATAGTTGACACTCGGATACATAGACATTTCTAAATTCATTCCCTAAGCATGGAAGCACATACATCACTATGTTAAAGTTACATGTACACACATTGCATTTGGAAAGACAATAACCATAACCTACAAAACCACTGGGTCCCTAACCCTAACCTTGAAATCCTATTCGGAGAGACATTTCTGGTTATCACACTAGGCACCTATTCTATCGGTACACTAACCCTGGATCCCTTCCTTAAGAAAATGTAGTCCAGGGAAATATCTCCTAATATTGAGGCTCTACACCCTTCCTATTCAATCTCATTTCCCTTAATTTAAGTATTTTGGGGAAATCCGCTACAACCTAGAAACTTATTCCCTCACAATAACTCTGGTTCTCCGAACCTACCCAACAATCTAGTTCCCTATAATTTAGCATCACGCAAAACAACACATAAGAATTAGATCAAAATACCATAATATTACAATTCCCTTCATAAATCAGGCAACCCAAATGCTACATTATTCCTACAGAATCCATGCCCGAAGGCCTAGGAATGAATTCTCCCATCATTCTCCAATGACAATATGAAATGAAATACAAGTTTAAATCTACTCAATTAAACCTAGCCTAACTAGATGCCAAGCATCAGCTGCAGAAGTATAAACACTATATTCTGGCTCTATGAAGGCGATTCCTGATGGAGTACAGACCTGGAATCAATGGTTTTGCCCCTTCTTAGACAAAATCTCCCCTCCAAATGTCTCCCAAGCTTTGGAGTAGCCTACAAGGGTTTTTGGAGCAACCTTTATCTGTTTTTAACTGAAGAGGAGAGAATAGGATTATAAAACTCCTTTATAGGCTTTTTGGTCACGTAATTCCGCTATAGTAGCCTGTTGGCTGCTACCGCAGTACTGCTATAGCACCCTAATTTCTGCTACATCATCCTCAACTTTTCAGCATGGACAGTGTTCAGTAAAATGGTCATAACATTTTACTCGGGAAGCATATTATCAAATGGTTGGTGGCATTTGAAGAAGGACTCAAAGATCTTTAATTTTGTAAGTATTAGAACCCCTAACACTTTATATTATAGGAGGAATGCTCATTTGAAGTTGACCCTAGTTTGAACTTAGCCCAAAACTAAATAAGTAAAGGAACTTTCAACTTAACTTTGTGCTAGGAGTATTGTATGATCTTAGTACATACAAAATGTACTTTCATACTAAAGAATTATTCCTAATGCTTATTATGAATGAGAAAAACCTACCTTGACTGCAGATATTTTTAGTAATGATGGAATAGGTCATTCCAATAGCCAACTTTTCCAGTTGACTATTGTTATCGCGAGTCATATCCACGAGCTTTTGTAAACCACTACAGATAAAGGCTGATAAGATGGTGGATGCCTAGAAGGCATCATATCAAAAGGAACACCTACTAACATTGCGAGAGTATGAGTCTCAGAACTAGACCAGGTGGGTGAAGCCTCACAAGTGTCAACAACTGCACCTGAAATCTCAAAATCGGTGAGTGAACCCTCAGGCATGCCCAAATCTTTTTCAATCATTCTTTTTTTTCAATTTGGGAGTGTCCATATACCACTTCTTCTTAACGTCAATTACACAAGTGGCAAGGCACATCTTATCTAGCACAAAGCTTACTAATGGGAATATTGAAAGGCATGGAAGTGGCATTTTGGCTTGCTTTCCTTTTAAATTAAACTACAACAACCTCTCAAAAGTTCAATTGGATCCCCTTCATTATAAAAGCAATCATGATAGCAGCTTTGATGGAAATGGTTTGATCATTGTTGGAGGGCATAATATGGGAGCAAACAAAATTGACCCACAATATGGCTTCAAAGCTAAGTTCTTGCTCGGAGATTTCACCACCAAGAGTGGCCCTAAGTTGTTGGCCCACAACAATGATTTTTGCTACCCACTGACTCCCTTTCACTGCTTTCTTCTCAAAGTAGACACCCCTTAGAGTTATAGGCATGGCCCAGTATATGGAATTGATGGCCTTATTAGACACATCAATCTCCCTCCCTCGCAGTAAAATAGAAGACAAGCAGGGGAAATCTTTAACACAACCATTATGCTTCATTGAGTCTTTACTAGCTTTTAAGAGGCATAGAAATCATGCACAATGTCTTCTAAGTAACCTCCCGACACATCTAGAAAATGTGACCATTACCGCTTAGTGAACTTCTTTGTGATATTGGCAAATTCTTC
The DNA here is from genome assembly GCA_003996215.1 of Jaltomata sinuosa. Taxonomy (NCBI): domain Eukaryota; kingdom Viridiplantae; phylum Streptophyta; class Magnoliopsida; order Solanales; family Solanaceae; genus Jaltomata; species Jaltomata sinuosa. The sequence continues at coordinate 21,895 of QJPP01005880.1, read as the reverse complement.
TTTTAGCCTTTCAAAATTGAACCACTTCTCAGGTGTGAATGAATGGCTCATACAAAATTTATGGTAATTGTAACTTATGACCTTGATACATAAATGGATTATATCTTCCTCATTGACAGGTACAAGAGGACCACCAGGACAATCTCAGGTGATTTACTCTTACTTGGGGCCTTACCCTTGCTCTTGCTTGAGGATAAAGCTTTATGAGCATTTATGTCAGGGTTTCTCCTAGAAGTCATGGCCTGGAAAAGGATGTTCACACCAAGAAAGAGAAACAAAAATATTTTTGTATTTTTTTGGGTTTAAGAAAAAGGAAACAACAAAAAAAGGTAAGTAATAAAAGAAAATGGAATGCAAAAAGAAGGAGTAGCAGGGGCCTACTGCTCAGCACCTGCATGCCACTTGTGTGCCGCAAATGAGGACTCACAACTCACAAATAAGGCATAGTGCAGAGGCAAAGTCCTGAAGCATATTTGGCCCACCTGCTGTGTACATGCCTTTTGCATGGGAAGATATGCGAGCCGCAAGTGCTACACAAGAGTCAGGCAGGGAAGGGTGATCTTCTTCCCAACACTTGCATTGCACTTGCATTTTGCAAGGTATAACCCATGATACACAAGTGTTCAACACTTCAACTGTACTACTAATCAAGCATCAATTCCATACGTAGGCAAATTTTTAACCAAAAATAAGGTATAACAGGTACTCAGACTTCCCCGAAGAGTTTTACCAACATAGTTTCTGCCATATTTTACAATTTAAACATAAAATCAATAATTTCCCTTAAGAAGGATGTTACCCTATCTATGATTGAGAATCATCAAGCCAAAGAACTCACTGAACAATAGAATCTAACAATTTTATTCATGAACATAATGGTAATTATCTCATCCCAACAAATCAGTATTTCAATTAAAAACTCAATGCAATGATGATTTGCCCTTAAGAATTACGTCACCCAATCTATCATAGGGCCAAACTATGTATCAGAATCGAGCGGGTTACTCAGACTTCACTCTCAACTAGCATTAGGCTATAATTCTTTTTCAAACAAACATGCATTGCAAATAAAAACACAATCCACCATTTTAGGGTAACCCACAATAAAAAGAGACCCAAAATTGAACTTCAGAATTTGAAAAACAAGACACTTGAGTAATGAGGATTACAAATAGCATGATTTAACAAAAATACTCCCAATAAACCAAAAATCATGAATTTAAAGTTATATGGGAATACCACAATAGATTTTGAGTGAAATGGGTGTGAAAGATTGAAGCTTGAAGCTCATTCACAATGGTGATTCCAAAAACTTTATCAAAGAATGACAATGGTAGCTGCGGCTGATCGACGGTGGTTATGAGGGAGTGAGGGGAACAAGTGGTAAGAGTTGGGAGAGTAGAAATATAGCGAATGGAGGTTTTTGATGTTTGTTAATGGTAAAAAAGTGAAGAAAATAGGGTTTAGAGGTTTTAGAAGAGGAAGAGGCACGGGTCAGCAAATTGGGTCTGGTCAGTCAACAGGTACGTCAAGAGATTTAAAAAGACTTATTGATGCCTGTGTGGAACTTGCAAGCCGCAAGTGATGTGCAAGTAATGGTTTTTGATGATTTCTCCTCAGGTGCACTATATTGGACATGTATTACACCTGTATTTCACAAATGGAAACTTGCATTCTGTAGGTGACTCGTAGGTTCCCAACATAGTAAAGCTTTCTCTCAGGTGCACTATTTAGGACATACATCCCACCTACATGCCACGAGTGAGAAATTATTGTTCGCAGGTGTAGCACAGGTTCTCTTGAATGGTTCTTTCGAACACTTTGCCTTTTCCCAGGCTTTTATATTCCTAACACATGAAAAACAACAAAAGTAAAGTAAACAAAAACAAATAACACTTGTGTTGCCACAAAAGAGGTGCTTGATTTAACATTGAGGCACAATGATAGTACCTCAAGGATCAATGAGTTTCTAGAGCAATGCCAATGAGATTTGAAAATTTCCATCCAAATCTTTAGATGTATCTCCTCAAAAGTAGCACCAACTCTTCTATTTTCCAAATATGCAACTCAATAGAGATGGGCATTGGTAGAGTGTCATTGGGACCAAGATAAACATTCACCTAGCATGGTGTATTAGGCTTGCTACTATTCTTATGGTCCCTCTTATCTTGTTTATCATACATCGCAAGACATTCCTTTGACAATTCCCCTCTAAACTCATCTCCATAAGGCACCTCAACCATCTCATCCCATGTATCAATCAAGGAAACAAATCTACAATCATCTGGAGGCTTCATTGATTGGCAAACATTGAATGTGACCTCCTCATTTCCCACTCAGAATTTTATCTCTGTATATTTAAAATCAACTAGGGCTCAGCTCGTGGCTAAGAATGGTTGCCCCAAGTTAATGGGCACCTCTAAGTCTATGTTACAATCCAATACAATAAAATCTACCGGGAGAATGAACTTATCGACCTTTATCAAAACATCAAATAGTATGCCCACTGGGTGCTTGATTGATCTATCAGCCATAAGTAACCTCATTGGAGTTGGCTTGGAATTCCCAAGCCTAATTTATTGAATATAATGAAGGGCATCAAAATAATTCTTTCCCCTAGGTCACACAAGGCTTTGTTAAATAGATACACCCTAATGGTGCAAGAAATAGTAAGAGTTCCCGGGTCTTCTCTTATTGGAGACAAGTTACTAGCCATGATTGTGCTACAATGATACAACACCTCCATCGTGACCAAATCAACAACCTTTTTCTTCCTCAACAACTCCTTCATAACCTTTGTGTTTCTAGGAATTTTTGTAGCAAAGCTTCAACCAAAGGGATGTTAAGGACAATTTGCTAAACAAATCAACAAACTTTTTGAATTGAGTGTCCTCTTTATTTTTTATCAACCTTTGGGGATAAGGATGATGACACTTGGACATTGGAAATGGAGCATTCACAACTTTGTCCCTTTTTTCCTCCTTGATCTCAATCACAACTTGAGAAGGAGGATGCATCTTTTCTTCTTATGACCTTGGCATCTTTTTCTCTACATTCACACTCATAATCATTCAACCTAGGAATAATAGGTTTCACTACCACCTTTGAACTCTCACCTATCTTCTTCTCAATCACAATATTCTTAGGTTCATTTACCAATACATCTAAAAGTCTTTCACTCCTAGTGACAGTTGCTATGCAATGGCCATCATTCATTGGATTAGGGAGAGTGTTACTAGGGAGTGTACTCTTTTGCCTTGGATTTATTTGGGTGAACAAGTGGTTTATTTGGGATTCAAGGTGTTTAATAGAAGCCAAATGGTAGATCACGGTTTGATTAGGGGTAGAGACCTCACTTCTTAATTCCCATACACCGATTTCTGTGGATTTAACCCTTTCTAACACCCGATTAGGTATGTCTTTAATTTTGGAGCTTGCGAGATCACTAACACCAATTTGGATGGGAGTAGCATCAGCTTTGGAGGAGGAACATATGTATTGTTACTCTATTGATTATACCTATCTCTCTCTTTATCAAAATCTCTATCTCTCCATGTAACATCCCAATCTCCTTCTCTCTTGCGATCTCCCCAAGACACATCTCTAGACTTGCTCTAACCTTGGTTCCCCTCCTGTGATTGCCAAAGACCTTGGTTTGCACCTTGGTATCCCGGATGAGAACCCACCACTTGAATAGAAATATAATGGGCTTCCTCTTTAAACAAATCATAAGCATCATCCTCGTCATGAGATCTATCTCCTTGAGAGCTCATAGCATTCACACTCTTCATTCTGTCTCATATCAAATGCTTTGCAAGCAACTCAATTTGCATTATCATCTTTGCGATAGTTTCTTCTATCTCTTCCTTCTTTTGCTTATTTCCTTCGACACAATTTTTGAAGTGAAACCTGGTGTCAGCTCGGCTTCCTTAGTATGTCAAGCACAATTAGTTTTGGTTATCCTATACAACAAGGCTTGGGCAGGTCCAAAAGTATGGTCCATCAATGAACCAACTGCTAAGTTATTTTCCAAAAAAACCTTGTTTATAGAGTCCAAAGAGCGATAGATATTTTGAAGCAAGACCCCATCAGAAAGACCATGAGTTGGGTATTGGAAAATCTTCTTCTCAAACCATAGCCATGCCTCATGCAAGGCTTCACACCGTAATTACTAAAAGTTGGTTATCTCATCTCTCAATTTAAGCATTCTAGCGGGAAGGAAGAACTCATCCAGGAAAGCTTTGGTGAGTTTATTCCATGAGGTAATAGATCCTTTGAGAAAATCCTCCAACAATTGTGTTGCTTCCCCCATTAGGGATAATGGGAATAATCTCAACCATATTAACTCTTTGATGATGTTAGTAATATTGAATGGTTGGAAAATTTCAGCAAAGTTTCTTATATGGCAATTGGAGTCTTCATGTGGAAGACCCTCGAAGAGACCTTTCATATGAAATAGGTGTAGCATGGTGCTAGTGACTTGAAAAATCACATTCCCTATCACTAGAGGTAGTCGAATGGTACTAGCTATACAACTATGACCGATTAGGTCAATATCATCTTCCATATGACCGTCCATTCTACCATGCTCACTAGCGTGACTCATGTTTTCTCCTATCAAATAGCAAAGACAACAAACAAAGTAAAAATAAAACAAGTCGCAAAACTAATATGAATCAATACTCAATATAAGGAAATCAAAATCCAATCACTGACAATGGTGTAATTTTTGATAACGTCCAAAGGCACTCTCCAATTAAGGAGGTGGAAATGGTCATTTGAAAAATAATTTACCCAACTTAGGATTCAGGGTCGAATTTCACAAGAATTAGAATTAGATTAAATAAATTTCATGTATCAAGTCACACTAAGCATGCACAATATAAAATATTTGAAATAAAATAAATTGGGAGTTGTGTGTAAACAAGTGAATTGTATCAAGAGTGAGAAAATAGCAAGGCCAACATAATTGTTGAACTATCAATATTAGGAAAAGTATGGGCGTGCTTTCGATAGGGCAATTACTTACAATCGGGGTTGACTATTTGGCTTAGTCTTAATTATAGTAAGGATAGAGTTGCTTTTAGCTATGCCAATTATTTTTCAACCAATAAGTATATTTACCTAGGGTTTTTCTCAAACTCCAACGTCTACACAACTAATCAACCCAATAGCTTAAGTGGGTTAAGCTATTTCTAGTCTTAACCCTTAGATAGGAAATTCTAAAATTCTTACCATGAATCCTTACAAAATTTATCCTTCTTTCTCCAGAAAAACCAAAATTATTATTCTAAGTAAATGTTTGTAACCATCAATTATGTAATTAAAACTCAAAAAATTTAATGGATCCACACTTAATAATCAATTTTAAGCACAAATAATCAACACCCAATTATAATTTATACACTCATCTTGCACACACCCCTAGATATGAATTTAACTACACATAATTAAAGGAAGAGAGATTATACCATTTTGTTTAACTTCAATTCCTTCTATTAATAAGAGACTCAATTCAAATCCAAGATTGCAATATCAACAATGGAGTTTCCAATATGCAAGAAAAAGAAGAAGCTCTAGTGTACTTCTCTAAGTATACTCCAATACAATATCCAAATTTGAAAAACTCTATGTAAAATATCCTACGCACAGATCCCCAAACCGTCATTGAAAACCCCTTAAAAACGCTAGGAAATTTTGGGTGAAATTTCCCTCGGATGACTTGCATTGCACCTACGGTCACAGGTCTTCATTCGCGGTGCGCACGTGCTGGAAATCCTTGCCAGTCTCTTATTCTTCTCCTTTATGTCACATGTGTTTTGCAGGTATGGACTTGCAACATGCAAGTTCCATACGACCTCCAGTCAGGGAACTTTGCTTTTGTTCTTCTCTTTACTTAGCTTTCTTCCCTAACTTGCAGCTTGACTTTTGCCTTCCTTTCATTGCATATTTGGGGTCAAATCCACTTCGATTCAAAAATCCTAACAATGCCTACACATAAGAGAACAAAAACATAAAATCCTTCTAAATAGTATAAAATGGAGGTAATATTTAATGCTCATGCGTAAAATAAGTTGGTATATTACAAATTTATCAATCCATTAAAGGAGTTTGCAATATTTTCCAGATTATGCCAAAGAAGACTATGGTCAGAAAAGAAGTTATTGGCATAAATTACATTGAACCACTAAGATTTTTTGTAAAGACATACACGCATCATGGCATGCAATTCATGTACAGATTACCTTTTACAGTTCATAATAGCCATAGTAGAGATCCACATCAGAACTATTTTCCTAGATCTACCCTCATTAGGCACCTAGTAATAATCATCAAACCAAAATTCATTTTTCAGCCCACTGTGGTCTTCATTCTTAGTTTCCAATAGTACTACCATGCATGGACTATGGTTTTTATACGATCCCTAAAGTTCCACTTAAATTTATCATTATTTGCTCCCTTAGTATTCCAGACCATAATACAATTGGTTGGTCCGTCGAAATAGTTAATTTGCAGGTTGAGAGGGTCGTGATTCTCCTTGGTTGAGAACTGACTCGACCTCAGTCATTACTACTGTATATTTTACTAAAGCACTGTTCAGAGCGGGCCTGAGGTCAAATGAGCATTTAACCAATGCCATTGGGCAGTTGTGAGTATACTTCTTCTCCTCTCTTTCTGAAATGATCACAAGGGCTATAACTTTTAGACTTGTGATTTCTGTGAATGAGCCCCTCATTACTAGTACCCCTTCATCCTCCTTTTGATCGATTGGAGGTGTAGGGATATCTATAGGAACTAGATTTAGTGGATTTTGTATCATGATTGGCTGGCCACTTTTGACTAGGATCGGTTGCCATGGAAAGAGGAGTGGGTTAGGGAACATCACTACTTGTTGATTAAAGAAGAAGAGTTGGATCATGTTGTTCATGTTGGGAAATTGACTTAGATGGGGTGGTAGATTCCATAATGTTTGCATGGTGTTGAAAAAATCTAGGGCTACTGCTGGGCTAGTGGATATAGCATGATTTCATCTACATGTGGTTAACAAAGTTTTCCATATCTATTTTTACACTCTCTATTGTTAGCTGTGCATGGAAATTTGGATTATGTAGAATGATCATTGTTTTGAACCTATTGATTTCCATTGTGAAGATTGTTGCATGCCCATTCAATGCCATTTCCATCCATGATTGAGGTTGATGTAATGGGTCCACTGGTTGGGTTGCAAATAGTTGTGGTTTTTGGGTGATTTATGGAGGGATTGGTGGAATGTTGTTGATCATTTGGTTGAACTCTCACGGAGGAAGAGAGTGGATAAAACTAAACTCTTTTGCCAAGAGGAGTAGTAGTTCTGACAAATTTTAGAAGTAAAAGAAGTATTGATGTTATTTTTATTAGAGATGGAGTGATTAGAGAGATCTAATGATTTGAAATCTTTATAATGAGATGTTGATGGAAGCTTATTGGGGTTGTATTGCTTATTGTTGGTGGATGAAAATTTTGTGAAGATTTTAATAAAATATTTGCAGTTCCACTTGTCGAATGGAAGTTGCCAAGTATTTTTTTAGGTTAGGAGCAGTAGGGCCTATGTCTATGTTAGCCCTAGTTCTACTCTCACTTCCCCTTATAGGGTTTTCTTTACTCGTCGCCACGTGTGGATGTTTGTCCAAGTGTTATTTTTTATTTTTTTTGATTGTATTGGTTTGAGGGAAAGTATCTATAATGACCATCAAGGTCATTTTCTTTGTTTTTGTGTGTTTTCTATGTTTTGAGCTTTTCCACAGTGGCAACAAGTTATTTATGACTTGTCGAGACTGACAATTTGACTCTCGGGCAATACATTTGTGTTTTAAATCCTTTTCCCTATTTTTTTGATTGTAGTGGTTTGAGGGAAAGTATCTGTAATGACACTCAAGGTTACACATTTTCGCCTTTCTCGTATCATTAGAGCTTTTCTGTGGCGGGCCCAAGTCATTTATGGCTTGCTGGGACCGGTGGTTCGGGGCCCTGGCCGTTCGATTGGTCTTTATGACCAATTCCCTGTCTTAGGAGCTGAGTATCAAAATCGTGCGATGGTAATTTGCGATCGTATGACCTTAACCCTCATTCCGTATTAAGGCTTGCGAGCCTAAAATTGAGAATTTTATTAACATCGCGTGTATTTGAAAATATTTTATTTGGAAGTTGAATTTGGTAAAAAGTTATATTTTTATTACCTTTTAAAAAGTATTTTAAATGTCTATGAAAAATACTTTTGTTATGATATATTTGTGTATGCAATACCCGAGTACTTACGTAGTGGAATAAAATTAATTGTGTGGTGCCACTCCACTTCCACATGGAAGTGAAGTGGAATGTACAACAATTATTGTAAATATATGGTGTCATAATTTCTGTTTGAATTAGTAATTTTCTAATTGAATAATTTTAATTAATTCTAAACCTTCCTTCTTAAGTGTTGTACATGTGGGTGTATATATATGTGTGTGGCATCCATTACACAATTTAAAATTCAGTACTTTTTACTCTTTCCCTTTTTTTTTAAAAAAAGAGATGATTGTTGGTAAATTAGGATATTTCATCTCTTTCAAGTGTTCTAATGACGAAATTGGATTTTGAGACCTATTGGCTTTTCTATATGAAACTTGTCAATGGATAGAAGTCCATTTCTTAAAAGCTGTAGGGTGGCTCGTTGTGTCTTTACTGATCAGGTTATGGAAAGCTTATATTTAAAGTTTTTTTTAGAGGAAGTCATTTTAACGATTTGTCCGATCATCAAAAGAGAATCAATTATCACGTCAAGTTATTCAAGCTTGAGTTTGAGCTTTTACAGAGAGGTTCAAGCTTGTCATCGGGCGACATGTAGGTTATGGTTTAAACTCCCTAGACTTAGCATATATCGGATAAAATTGTACTAGCTGGCATCCTTGGGTTGGATTATTAGGTTGGTATCACAGACCTTGACCGATTTATTTATGTCCACCTACTTTTGTTCCTCCGATGCTTGTAGTACTTGCCAATATGTTTTATTTACCCTTGTGGTCCTGTGAGGCCTTGTTGACTCTACAACATAGAAGGTGGGATATTGGGAATGTCCGTGAGTCCCGGGCATAGAATTATCCTTCTAGGCTGGTTATGCTTGCTTAGTAGCTATGGGCCTGTGCAGGGTCGATAGGTTGATTGTGAGCTGTTGGGCAGCCATTGTGTTTGATCATACCATTTCCATGCATATAAAGAGGTTTTATCCATGTTTTACTACGATTTTGGCTTTGGGCCTACTGGCACTATTTTCCAAACCTTGCATGGCCCCGGGGGCCTATTTTTGATGGAAATTAATTGGAAATGGTTTGATTTAACTTGTGAATATTCTTGGGTAAAAGAAGGTAAAATTATGATTTATATCACCAGTTTTAAGATTAACGCTAGACTCGGCAGGGTGGGGCTACTAGTTGAGCTTTCTTGCTACTTGAGATGATTTTAGCCTCGGTCAGACCGAGCACCTGAGATGACTTTCTACTGTTTAGACCCAGTCATGCCCGGGAACCTTTGGAGGGGTTTTTGAGATATTTTCCCACTACATTAGTCTTGGACAAGGTCTGGGCATGCATATTCGAGACTGGGTCTCTATTTTGAACCCGAACTTGCTTCCGGATGACATGTTCTGATACTGAGTTTTAGTATGGGGTCAGGGACCTCCATGGACCTTGCCATTCGAGCCTGGGGCTTCCGGATGCGTGTGCCGGAAGAAGAGTATACGGTGGAGTAGAGGTATACGAGAAGTGTCCTTCCATAAAACCTACCTGCTGGGCTGGATCGGCAATGGAGGAGGTACATACAGAGATACCATTTCACTTGAGATCTTCATGCATCATATCATTCATTGTTTAAGGCTCCACCCTTGTTGTTGTTTGTTGATTGTACGCTCCGGTAGTATGGGATACCGGAGGGTTTGTTTTCAGTTGTTTGTATTCCTCGGTTGTATGGGAGGCCGGGGGGCTGTAGGTAGACTCTTGCTATTTACTTACAACATTGTTCCCTGTTACGGTTAAGTATGAAATTGGTTACTGCTAGGCTGTTAGTTTCTGGATTTTAGATTGATATGATTAGTTTAGGTTGATTCCTGTCTCCGAGCATGCCTATCATCACTCTTTCCCTCTTCCTCTTACACTTGAGGTTACCGGTATACCGTCTATTTCGTAAACTTATTATATATATACTATTATTGCAAGGACCCCAGGTGCATTGTTTCTTACTTTCACCTGTGCCTATGGTGTATATATTATGCTTGCTGGCCTCACATGTGGTTCTGTTGATTTCCCTCTGGGCTAGTTCCTGTGTACCTTTCATTGATTTCTGTGACTACTTGCTTCTATTCTGTCTGTTACTACACTTTTATCTTATACGTGCCCAGTCGGCCTATGATACCTACAAGGTACCTTATGCATCACATTTGGTGCTCACCCTACCCCCTGCATCTTTTGATGTAGATCCTAGCGTGGGCCATCGCCGTTAGATCGCTATGATTCATGCTTGGAGATTTGTTGGGGACTACTTCATACTGAGGGTGAGCTCTAGGCGATCGGAGCTTAGCTTTAGTTTATCTTTTGCTTTATGTACTCTATTACCATTCAGAGACATATGTATATATTGTTTTGGATCGTTTGCACTCCATGTATGTAGTTCTGGCTCTATACTATGATACTAGGTTTTTGGGGGTTTGGTTTAGTTTCCGCATATGTATATATATATTCCTTTTATCTATTCTCTTCATCTTGTTCCCTCACTTTTGCTTATTAAACTGTTCTTCCGCTTATTTGTTAGATAGTATCCTATTACTAATTGTCCTGGGCTATGGGGATTGGTTCGTCTACTGGGGGGTTGTAGGTGCCATCATGACCGAGAAATCGGGTCGTGACAACTTGATATCAGAGCTCTAGGTTCACCGGTGTCATCGGTATAGGAGCCAATGTCTAGTAGAGTCCTGCGGATTGGGGCGGAGACGTTCGTACTCAATCTTTGGGAGACTACAGTAATATTTTAGGAAATTTGACTCTTTCATTTCTTCTGTGTCGTGCGTAGGACCCTTGAAGTTTCTGGAAATCTCATTTGTTCTACTTCATTCTTCCGCAGATGGTTCGTATGAGAGCATCGGCATCAGGCGGAGATGAGCCTCCCACTCCGGCTAGGGGTTGAGGACACCCTCGAGCAGCGGCACGTACTAGAGCTGCTAAGGTTGAGATAGAGCCCGAGCAGCATGTGGATCAGGGGGCAGCCCAGGTATCACCAACTCCAGTACCAGCTCCAGCACCCACTTCTATGCCAGCTCCAGCCGCAGCTCAGCCTGCAGATATTCAGGGATTTCTATTACAGCTTTTGGGTATGATTGGAGAGCGGCCTTTTGAGGTAGCAAAGACATCCTCTCAGGGGGCAGCCGTGGGTGCAAATAATTTAGGAGCGCAGCCTGCTACTGCAGCTCCCCGTGCGGAGGTCATTCTGATTCCATCAGTTGCACAACCTCTTGCTCCTCGCCCAGCTATGACAGAGTCAGAGCAAAAGACGTTGGGTAGGTTTTTGAGGTCAGCACCTCCGAGATTTGCTGGTACTTATGGACAGGATCCACATTACTTTATTACTACCTGTGAGGAGATGTTGCATCATTTGGGTTTGTTGGAGACTCACGGGGTTGGATATACTACCTATCAGTTGGAGGGCCCAATGAAGTTATGGTGGAGGGCCCATGTTGCTTGTAGACCACTATCGTCACCTCATTTGACCTGGTCTGGGTTTTATGGCTAAGTTCCTACCTCAGAGTGATCGTGAGCATCGCAGAGAGCAGTTTACTCACATTATTCAGGAGTCTACGACTGTCTTTGAGTATGAGACCCATTTTCATCAGCTAGCACCATTTGGAGCTATGATCATTCCTACCAAGGCAGATATGATTCGCAGATTTGTTTGGGGTTTGAGGTCAGAGTTCAGGCAGCCAGCTAAGATATTGATTGCCAGTGGTCAGTCATTTCAGGCTATCGCAGACTATGATCGTAATGTGGAGGACTTACAGCAACATGATTAGGGGTCCAGAGATAAGAGGCCTCGACATCAGGGTGGCTACAGTGGTTCCAGAGATGGTGGTAGAGGTTCTGGCTAGTGAGGCCGGGGTTATCAGCCACAGCAGCACCAGGGTCAGTCCAGCCGACCGGTTCAGGCTTCCCTTCAGACTTCCGGTAGTACCCAGTTCGAGGAAGGTCAGAGCAGCCATCAGGGCTATAGCGGTCAGTCTTCGAGGGGTGCAACTTCTGGGGCATCAGGCCATGGTGGCCATACGGGACCTGCTGGTTCATCTCGACCAAGTAGGCAGCCAGGGGCTTGTTTTACTTATGGTGTGATTGGTCATTTTGCTAGAGATTGCCCTCAGCAGGGTACAATTCAGTTGGTCGAGCCTTTACGAGCAGTTCAGCCTCCGGCTAGAGAGAGTCGTTGTCAGGGTAGAGGTGGTGCTCCGCGCGGCAGAGCAGGTGGTAGGGATGGCAGTCGGGTAGGTGGAGGTCTTCATTAGTTTTACGCGGTCCCTAGAAGACCAGAGGCTGAGGCCTTAGATGCTGTGATTATAGGTACGATTTATGTGTGCCATCAGTCTGCTATGGCTTTATTTGATCCTGGATCCACTTATTCATATGTATCTGCCTACTTTGTTCCTTGTTTGGGGTTGGCTATTGAGCCATTTTCTGTTCCTGTTTCTGTTTCGACCCCAGTAGGAGATTCTTTATTAGTGGATCGGATTGTGAGATCTTGTATGATATCTATTGGTGATTCAGAGACTTGGGGTGATTTGATGATCCATGATATGCTAGATTTTGATGTGATACTGTGCATGGACTGTTTATCCCCTCACCGTGCGGTTTTGGATTGGTATGCCAAGACCATTACCATAGCTGTGCCCAGTGTATCCTCGATTGTGTGGCGGGGTTCTGTTAGCCATGCACCATCTGGGATCATCTCTTGTCTTCGAGCTAGGAAGTTGATTTCCCTTGGGTGTTTAGCTTATCTAGCATATCTCCAAATGCTAGTGCTGACCCTACGTCTCCTGAGTCTGTTCCTGTGGTTAGAGACTTCCTTGATGTGTTTCCTACCGACCTGCCAGACCTTCCACTTGAGAGAGATATTGATTTTTCTATGGAGTTAGAGCCGGGCACTAGACCCATTTCTTTTTCTCCTTACCGTATGGCTCCGGTTGAGTTGAGGGAGCTCAAGGAGCAGACCCAGGATCTGTTAGCTAAGGGGTTTATGAAACCGAGTGTGTAACCTAGGTGTGCTCCTGTTCTCTTCGTAAAGAAGAAGGATGGGTCGATGCGCATGTGTATTTATTATTAGTAGCTGAATAGGGTGGCAGTGAAGAATAGGTATCCGATAATGAGGATTGATGACTTTTTTGACCAGTTTCAGGGTTCAGTCGTGTTTTCAAAGATTGATTTGAGGTCCGGCTACTATCAGTTGAGGATTAGGGCGGAGGACATCCCTAAGACAGCATTCAGGACACGTTATGGCCATTATGAGTTCCTTGTGATGTCTTTTGGGTTGACTAATGCCCCCACAGACTTTATGAACTTGATGCACAGGGTTCTTGGCTCGTATTTTGACTCATTTTTGATAGTTTTTATAGACGACATCTTGGTATACTCGCGTAGCAGAGATGAGCATGATCAGCACTTGAGGGTTATACTCCAGACTTTGAGAGATCATCGACTTTATGCCAAGTTCTCAAAGTGCGAGTTTTGGCTTGAGTCAGTTGCATTCCTAGGGCACGTGGTGTCTAAGGATGGGATTAGGGTTTATCCGGGAAAGACTTTAGCCGTTTGTAATTGGCCTAGATCCACTACTGTTACTGAGGTCCGTAGTTTTATTGGGTTAGCAGGTTACTAGAGACGCTTCATTCAGGGATTTTATTCTATAGCAACACCTTTGACTATGCTGACTAGGAAGGATGTCCCATTTCAGTGGTCGGATCGGTGCGAGGATAGATTTCAGAGGCTTAAGGCCTTATTAGCTTCAGCTCCAGTTTTTACCTTGCCGGTTGAGGGTCAGAGCTTTTCCATGTATTCTGATGCTTCTGGGGTTTGTCTTGGTTGTGTGTTGATGCAGAAAGGTTGAATAATAGCATATGCATCGAGGTAGCTGAAGGTTCACGAACGCTACTACCTCACTCATGACTTAGAGCTGGCGGCGGTATTTTTCGCGCTCAAGATTTGGAGGCATTACCTATATGGAGTTCACTGTGAGATCTTCACTGATCACCATAATCTTCAGTATATCACGAGTCAGCGAGAGCTGAACTCGAGGCAGAGGAGATGGGTTGAGTTACTGAAAGACTGTATCATCCGGGTAAGGCAAACGTGGTAGCGGATTCCTTGAGCTGGAAGGCTGTGAGTATGGGTAGCCTAGCTTCTCTTTCAGTTTTAGAGCGACCGTTGGCCTTAGACATCGAGTCTTTGGCTAACCGTTTGGTTAGGCTTGACTTGTCGGATGATAGCAGAGTTCTCGCCAATATTGAGGTTCGTTCTACTTTGATTGATCAGATTCAGAGCCGTCAGTTTGAGGATCAACAGTTGTGTGACCTTCGTGATAACAGTCGGGCTACTCTAGATTCAGATGGGGTTCTGAGGTTTGATAGTCGCCTTTGTGTTTCGAGGATTAGTGATTTGATTCAGTTGATACTTCATGAGGCACACTGTACTAGATACTCCATTCACCCTGGCTCAACAAAGATGTATAGAGACTTGAGACAACTTTACTAGTGGAGTAGTATGAAGCGGGATATAGCAGATTTCATATCTTGGTGCTTGAATTATCAACAGGTTAAGTTCGAGCACAGGAGACCTGGTGGGTTGATGCAGCGACTTCCCATTCCTGAGTGGAAGTGGGAAGGGATTACTATGGACTTCGTTGTTGGTTTGCCTCATACTTCTCATGGGTTTGATTCCATATGGGTGATTGTTTATAGGCTGACTAAGTCAGCACATTTCTTGTCTGTTCAGACTTCTTATGGTGCAGAGAGGTTAGCTCAGATCTACCTTCGTGAGATTGTTTGATTGCACGGGGTCCCAGCTTCTATCATTTCAGACCGCGACACTCAGTTCATATCTCAGTTCTGGAGGTCTATTCAATGAGATTTAGGTACAGAGGTTCAGCTTAGTACTGCTTTCCACCCTCAGACAGATGGCCAGTCTGAGAGGACCATTCAGGTCCTGGAAGACATGCTTCTAGCCTATGTTCTTGACTTTGGAGGTTCTTGGGATTAGTTTGTGCCTTTAGAAGAGTTTGCTTATAATAATAGCTTCCATTCAAGCATTGGCATGGCACTGTTCGAGGCAATGTATGGTAGGCATTACAGATCGCCGATTGGTTGGTTCGATCGGTTGGAGTCTAGGCCACAGAGTACAGATTTGCTTCGAGATTCCTTTGACCAGGTCTGAGTGATTCAGGACAGACTTCAGGCAGCTCAGAGCAGGCAGAAGAGTTATACTGATCGTAGGTTTTGTGCCTTGGAGTTTAGTATTGGTGAATTGGTGTTTCTCGGTGTATCGCCCATGAAGGGCGTGATGAGATTTGGTAGGCGGGGAAAGCTTAGCCCCAGGTACATTGGGCCGTTCGAGATTCTCCAGAGGGTTGGTAGTGTTGCTTACATGTTAGCTTTGCCTCCAATGTTTTCATCAATGCACCCAATTTTCCATGTATCGATATTGTGGCGGTATGTTCCAGACGAGTCTAATGTATTGCATTGGGGTTCGTTTCAGTTGGATGAGAGTTTGTCCTTTTTTGAGGATCCGGTTGCTATACTAGCTAGAGATGTTAGGAGATTGAGATCTAGGGAAATTCCGGTTGTTAAGATTCAGTGGAGGCACCGTCCAGTTGAGGAGGCTACCTGGGAGACCGAGAGAGAAATGCGAGCTCAGTATCCGCAGCTGTTTGAGCCTTCAGGTACTTTGTTGTCCTTGACTTTCGAGGACAAAAGTCCTTTTTAGTAGTGGATGATGTAATGACCCTTCCGATCATTTAAGCGTTATTGCCTTTCTCGTATCGTTGTAGCTTTTCTGTAGCGGCCCCAAGTCATTTATGGCTTGCTGGGACCGGTGGTTCTGTGCTCTGGCCGTTCGATTGGTCTTTATGACCAATTCCCTGTCTTAGGAGCTGAATATAAAAATCGTGCGATGGTGATTTGCGATCGTATGACCTTAACCCTCGTTCCGTATTAAGGCTTGAGAGCCTAAAATCGAGAACTTTATTAACATCGCGTGTATTTGAAAATATTTTTTTTGGAAGTTGAATTTGGTAAAAAGTTATATTTTTATTACCTTTTAAAAAGTATTTTAAATGTCTATGAAAAATACTTTTGTTATGATATATTTGTGTATGCAATACCCGAGTAGTTACGTAGTGGAATAGAATTAATTGTGTGGTTCCACTCCACTTCCACGTCGAAGTAAAGTGGAATGTACATCAATTATTGTAAATATATGATGTCATCATTTCTGTTTGAATTAGTAATTTTTTAATTGAATAATTTTAATTAATTTTAAACCTTCCTTATTAAGTGTTGTACATGTGGGTGTATATATATGTGTGTGGAATCCATTACACAATTTAAAATTCAGTACTTTTTACTCTTTACCTTTTTTTTTAAAAAAAGGAATGATTGTTGGTAAATTAGGATATTTCATCTCTTTCAAGTGTTCTAATGACGAAATTGGATTTTGAGACCTATTGACTCTTCTATATGAAACTTGTCAATGGACAGAAGTCTGTTTCTTAAAAGCTATAGGGTGGCTCATTGTGTCTTTACTGATCAGGTTATAGAAAGCTTATATTTAAAGATTTTTTTAGAGGAAGTCATTTTAACGATTTGTCCGATAATCAAAAGAGAATCAATTATCTACGTCAAGTTATTCAAGCCTGAGTTTGAGCTTTTTCAGAGAGGTTCAAGCTTGTCATCGGGCGACAGGTAGGTTATGGTTTAAACTCCCTAGACTTTGAATATATCGGATAAAATTGTATTAGCTGGCATCCTTGGGTTGGATTATTAGGTTGGTACCACAGATCTTGACCGCTTTATTTATGTCCACCTACTTTTGTTCCTCCGATGCTTGTAGTACTTGCCAATATGTTTTATTTACCCTTGTGGTCATGTGAGGCTTTGTTACTCTGGAACCTAGAAGGTGGGATATTGGGAATGTCCGCGAGTCCCGGGCATAGAATTATCCTTCTAGGCTGGTTATGCTTGCTGAGTAGCTGTGGGCCTGTGCAGGGTCGATAGGTTGATTGTGAGCTGCTGGGCAGCTATTGTGTTTGATCATATCATTTCCATACATAGAAAGAGGTTTTATCCATGTTTTACTACAGTCCCTCCAATTTCCATCACCCTCTTTTTCACTGTCCCTCCAATTTCTATCTCGTTCCTTGTGTCTATTCCAACCTTGATTCTCATACCTTGGGTGATAACATGCGAGACGAGAACCCGCTGACAAGTAGCAAAGCTTACAATCCACGATGGTCATTATCTCATCATCATTAGACTTGATTTCCCGTGTACTCACAACATTGACTGTCTTAGCACCACCAGCCCCCATCATATGGTTGGCTAGCAAATCTATTTGCGTTATCATTTTTTCCATGGTCTCATCCCTCTCTTCATCCTTCCTCTGCATTTCATTTGTTAAGATGGATATAGTAACTCCACATGTAGTAATGTCGGCTTCCCTTGTATGCCAAGTTTAATTAGTCTTGGTCATTCTCTGTAGAAAGGCCGAGGCAAGAGGATATTATAGATCCATGAAGGTGCCACCTCCAAGATTGTTGGCGATAGACTTGTTCATTGAGTTCAAGGATCTAAAGAAGCTTTGTAGCAAGACATTGTCTGGCAATCCATTGTTAGGATATAACATGAGCTTCTTCTTAATTATCACCCATACCTCATGAAAAGGCTCATCGAGAAGTTGGATGAAAATGGTAATTTCATCCCGCAGCTGCATCATCCGTGATGGAGGGAAGAATCTAGTAGTGAAAGCATTTACGAACTCAGCCCAAGAGGTGATTGACCCATCCGGTAATTCCTCCAACCAAGCCGTGGCTTCCCCTGTTAGAGAGAAGGATAATAGGCGAAGTTGGATGGATTCTTGGCGTATGTTTTGAAAGATGAAAGGCTAGCATATCTCCATAAAGTTGCGGATATGACTATTTGCATCTTCGTGAGCTGATACTCGAAACATACCCTTCATTAGTATAAGATGGAGCATTGTGCTAGTAACATGGAACATCACATTTCAAACCATTGGGGGTAGGCAGATTGCACCTACTCCCACTTGAGGTACGGGTTCATTGGCCCTGTTTATGAGACCATCAATGCTTACGTTGACACTATCGTGTCACGACCCAATTTCTCGGTCATGATTGCACCTACAACCCCCGGTAGGTGAACCAATCCCCGTAGCCCAGAACAGTTAGTAATGGGCTACTATCTAACAAATAAGAGAACAATACGAAGAGAACAGATAAAAGAACTATAAATATATACATATGCGGAAACTAAACCAAACCCCAAGACCTGGTATCATAATATAGAGCCAAAACTACATACATGGAGTGCAAACGGTCCAAACAATATATACAGATGTCTCTGAATGGTAATAGAGTACATAAAGCAAAAGATAAACTAAAGCTAAGCTCCGATCACCAAGAGCTCACCCTCAGTCTGAAGTAGTCCCCAACAGATCTCCAAGCACGAATCACAGCGATCTAACGGCGATGGTCCCCGCTAGGATCTGCACCCAAAGATGCAAGGGGGTAGGGGTGAGCACCAAATGCGAAGCATAAGGTACCCAGTAGGTATCATAGGCCGAATGGGCACATATAAGATAAAAGTGTAGTAACATACAGAATAGAAGCAAGTAGTCACAGAAATCAACGAAAGGTACACAGGAACTAGCCCAGAGGGAAATCAACAGAACCACATGTGAGGCCAGTAAGCAGAATATACACATCATAGGCACAGGTGAAAGTAAGAAATAACGCACCTGGGGTCCTTGCAATAACAGTGTATACAAAATAAGTTTACGAGATGGACGGTATACCGGTAACCTCAAGTGTAAGAAGAAGAGAGAAAGAGTAACGATAGGCATGCTCAGAGACATGAATCAAACTCAACTAATCATATTAATCTCAAATCCAGAAACTAACAGTCTAGCAGTAACCAATTTCATACTTAACCGTAACAGGGAACAATTCTATAAGTAAATAGCAAAAGTCTACCTACAGTCCCCCGGCCGCCCATACAACCGAGGAACACAAACAAGTGAAAACAAAACCCTCCGGCATCCCATACTACCGGAGTGTACAATCAACAAACAACAAACAAGGGTGGAGCCTCAAACAATGAATGATATGATGCATGAAGGTCTCAAGTGAAATGGTATCTCTGTATGTACCTCCTCCGGTGCCGATCCGGCCCAGCAGGTAGGTTCCATGGAAGGACACTACCCGTATACCTCTACTCCACCGTATACCCTTCCTCCGGCACACGCAGCCCGTAGCCCCTGGCCCGGATGGCAAGGTCCATGGAGGTCCCAGACCCCATACTAAAACTCAGTATCAAAACATGTCACTCGGAAGCAAGTCCGGTATCAAGATAGAGACTCAGTCTCGAATATGCATGCCAAGACCCTGTCCAGGACTAAAGTAGTAGGAAAATATCTCAAAAAAAAACCCCTCCAAGGGTGCCCGGGCATAACAGGGTCTAAACAGTAGAAAGTCATCTCAGGTGCTCGGTCTGACCGAGGCCAAAAATCATCTCAAGTAGCAAGAAAACTCAACTAGCACCCCGGCCCTGCCGAGTCTAGTGTTAGTAGTAAAACTGGTGTTTTAAAATATTATTTTACTTCCTTTTACCCAGGAATATGCACAATTTAAATCAAACCATTTCCAAATTATTTCCATCAAAAATGGGCCCCCCGGGCCATGCAAGGTTTAGAAAATGGTGCCAGTAGGCCCGAAGCCCAAACCGTAGTAAAACCTGTATAAAACCTCTTTATATGCATGAAAATGGTATGATCAAACACAATAGCTGCCCAGCAGCTCACAATCAACCTATCGACCCTGCACAGGCCCACAACTACTCAGCAAGCATAACCAACCTAGAAGGATAATTCTATGCCCGGGACTCGCGGACATTCCCAAAATCCCACCTTCTATGTTCCAGAGTCAACAAGGCCTCACAGGACCACAAGGGTAAATAAAATATAACGACAAGTACTACAAGCAACGGAGGAACAAAAGTAGGCGGACATGAATAAAGCGGTCGAGGTCTGTGGTGCCAACCTAATAATCCAACCCAAGGATGCCAGCTAGTACAATTTTATCCAAATATGCTAAGTCTAGGGAAAATAAACCGTAACCTACCTGACGTCCGATGACAAGCTCGAACCTCTCCGAAAAGAAGCTCCGAAATGAAATCAAACTTGAACTCGGGTTGAATAACTTGACGTAGATAATCGATTTCTTGTGGTGCTTTAACAAAAACACCAACCAATCATCATTTCCCCTCCTTAACACAGTATCTTAACACAATATATTTGGAAGAACAACTTTTTAACTAAGGGAGAAATTATTGTTGAATTCGTGTAAATGTATAAGCACACAGTTAAATAATTTGCCAAAACATTCCTAAAGTTGTACCTAACATCACCATATATATAAATATACTTTCTTAGTCAATGCCACTACATGGTTGCTGCACCACTTCACTTCCACGTGGTGGTGAGGTGTCAGCACCATGTTATTTCTTACCTGTTATGTCTGTAGTCGGGTATTGCATAAATTCGTGGTAAAATAAATATAGCTTTTTGAATATACCATAATTAATAGAAAATAATTTCAAATAAAACATACTATATTATAATAATAATTTTTAACATCACTAAATTTAATATCTCCGTTAAAATATTACAATGTATAAAAACCTTATAAAATAAATACATATACAATTATATTGTAACAAAAATATTTTTCATAAACCTTTAAAATATTTTAAAAAGGTAATAATAATATATAACTTTTTACCACATTCAACTTTAAAATAAAATATTCTCAAATGCACGCGATATTAATAAAATTCTTAAATTTAAGTTCGCAACTCACCATCGCACAATTTTGATACTCAAGAACTCTCTCGGAATCCTCCCTTATGTTTTCTCACTGTTTCAGAACTGAAACGACATTTTAAAACGTGAAGTTGAGGCTTAAAATCGAATTTGACCCGACCCGGTTCGCAATCCGGTTCGCAACCCGGTTCCTGCCAGACAGTCCGCGTTAAAACAGTCATAACTTTCTACTCCGCGATCAGTTGGACGTGAGGTTTTGTGCGTTGGAAACTAGACTCGTAGACCTTCGATTTGGTATTTCGGGGGCCTTCTAACTCTTTATATATTGAGAGAAAAGCTCCGAGACATTTTACCCAATGTTCAGAAAATTTATTAAAGAAACTTACGATAACTTTTGCCGATTTGCTTGACTTCAAAACTTATAATGCGACCAAATAAATGGACACGGAACCGAAATACCGGTCCTGACAAGCCTTAAGTGACTTGGGGCCGCTACAAACAAGCTCTAATGGTTCAAGGAAAACGTATACGTGGAAATAACCGGAAGGGTCATTACATCATCCACTACTTAAAAGGACTTTCGTCCTCGAAAGTCAAGGTCAAGGGGGGTACCTGAAGGCTAAAATAGTTGCGGATACTGATCCCGCATATCTATCTCGGTCTCCCAGGTAGCCTCCTCGACTGGACGGTGCCTCCACTGAACCTTAACAACCGGGATCTCTCGAGAACTCAATCTCCTGACATCTCTG